>CAUYRT010016955.1:0-23386 GCA_963574885.1 Lepilemur ruficaudatus
AGGTTCAAATCCAGTTACTCATTGTGCAATTATCTCCAAATTATTTTCCTTCCTTTTTTTTTTTTTTTTTTTTTTAGAAAGAGTCGCACTCTGTTGCCCAGGCTAGAATGAGTGCCGTGACATCAGCCTAGCTCACAGCAACCTCAAACTCCTGGGCTCAAGCGATCCTACTGCCTCAGCCTCCCGAGTAGCTGGGACTACAGGCATGCGCCACCATGCCCGGCTAATTTTTTCTATATAGGTTTAGTTGGCCAATTAATTTCTTTCTATTTTAAGTAGAGACAGGGTCTCACTCTTGCTCAGGCTGGTTTCGAACTCCTGACCTTGAGCGATCCACCCGCCTCGGCCTCCCAGAGTGCTAGGATTACAGGCATGAGCCACCACGCCCGGCCTTATTTTCCTTCTTTAATGCTTAGCATCTCATTTGGAAAATGGGAATTGTAGCATTTAACACATAATTTATTGTGCACATAATAGATTCTCAATAAATGATATTTATTATTATCTTATATATGAAGCTGAAAATATTGACCTTTACAATTCTAACAAAGTAAAGAAGAAGAGCTTGATAGAGAATTGGTAAAAAATATTTTTGTAGGACACTGTCTTTGATGGTACAAGAACACGCACATAACACATTCAAAAGATTACATATTTTAAAAGTTGCCACAGAGATCCCAAGTGTGAAATACGGCATGGGACAAGAACAGGATTGGCTAGAATCAAGCAATGAAATAGGATTTCAGAATTAGGTTTCCAAAACAGGGTGATTTTCTTTGAAGGAAAAATTCAATTACAAATGGGATACTTAATTATTTTTTCTGTGTTGTGATAACAAAAATAAAAGACCTAAAAGAAGTAAGAGAACATAATAGTAATAATGATAACAATTGTATTATTATATAGATCAAAACAGGTTTATAATGAATTTATCAGTAATAAATAGGAATATTCTGTACCCTCCCCATCCTTGAAATATTAAGAACTGCTATCGGATTTTAAAGCTCTCTGAGAATATGCTTTCATACAAAAGAATGCTGTCATATAGATTTTACATATGCTTTATGTTAAATATAGGTTAACTGACAGATTATTTTGAAATGCTCAGTGATTAATCAAGGCTGTTTAATTTAGTGATGAGAGATATTCAGTGAGAGTTCAATATTTCTTGTTTTGTTAAATTAAGATTGCAAGCATGAAAACTCACCTGAACTGAACAAGTGTAGGCATCGGGAAGCTAAATGGTAATATTCAGAACTACAAGCTTCACATTAGTGGCACTAAGCTAACTTCCAGTTATTTTCACATTGGCAGCATTACTTGAGAAGTAAAAACATTGTTTTGTTTGTTTTGACCTAAATAAACACATGTCAGGTAAGATCATACTTTTGGCACTGATTTGTTTAAATGCTTATTAAATATCACTAAGGACCAAGTAGTATGCTATGAGCTAAAAATAAAAGAAGCAACACAATATTTTTTCCTAATTTTACAGGGCTCATAATCTAATTAAGAGGAGACAAAAAATGAAAGCAATATTTTATTTGCAATAGTATGTATGTAAGATAGAAAACAGCACCTATGTGGTTAGGTTAGTTCAGGTCCATCAAGAAGCAGGCACCAAAATGGGATCAGACACACAAGAAATTTACTGGGGAATATTTTTGTGAAGGATGAAGGGGGCTTGAGCAGGAAAAGAAAAGAGAACTTTCAGACTACAGTAAAAGTTTGACATGTGTGAAGGATAATGCAAGGAGCAAAGTTTGAATGGCAAGAGTCTTAGTCTTCAGTACAGTGTCAGCAAAGGTTCAGCTACCAATGGGAAATTCTTGAGCTGAAATTCCACATTAGATGAGTCCTGTGTTTCACAAGAATGGGCCTGAGCTGATCGCTGTTATTGGCTAGGAGCAGTCCATGGGAAACATAGTCTGGCAACAAAAGCCCCATGGATCCTGATATGATTTGAACATTTGTCCCCTCTAAATCTCCTGTTGAAACTTAATCCCCACTGTTGTAAGTGGGGCCTGTTGGGAGGTGTTTGGGTCACGGGGGCAGATCCCTCATGAATGGCGTGGTGCCCTCCCCACCATAATGAGTGAGTTATCGCTTTATTAGTTCACAGGAGAGATAGTTGTTTAAAGGAGCCTGGCACCACCTCTTCCCTCTCTTGCTCCTTCTTTCACCATGTGACACACCTGCTGCCCCTTCACCTTCTGCCTTGATTGGAAGCTCACCAGAAGCAGATGCAGGCACCATCCTCATTGCACAGTCTGCTGAACCATGAGCCAAATAAACTTCTTTTCTTTATAAATTACCCAGCCTCAGGTATTTCCTTTATATCAACACAAAATGGACTAACGCAGATCCCAAGAGCAGCAGCTAGGGATCAATTATGCTCCCAGCAAGAGGACAAATAGCATACGTTCATAGTAGTCACCATGAGAGTGGTTAGTTTTATTTAATACTTGTGGACCAGGACTTCAGAGAGTGCTGTAGTTTCGAAAGATAAACAGGAGGTCACAATGTGAACAAGGGGGGCAAGTGCATTCTAGGCAAGAGCTAATGCAGAGAAACACAGGACAATATGGCAAGTGTAGGGGAGTTACCAGCTGTGCATTAGGGCTGGAGTATGCATGTAAGGGCATTGGCATTCAATATACCAGGGAGGGAGGGAGGGTTTCGATTAGTAAGAGCCAGGTGAGTTCTACAGAGTTGTTTAGCATATTCTGTAGATAGCGTGAACTCACTATAAGGATTAATGCTTGACAGGGACAATGTGGGATCTGCTTCGTAGAAAGGTTCTTAGGGCATATTCAGATGGAGGACTCAAGGAGGAAAGGGAGAGGGGGGCACTCAATAAGGAAAAGGTAGTATCAGACAGACCTGGATTCCAATCCTGATTCTACCACTTACCAACCATGTGACCAGAGGCAACTCATTAACTCCCCAGAACCTCTGTTACTAACTTTCTATATCAGCAATTACTCAAATACTTACTTCATAATGACATGAAGATCATCCGAAATGAATGGTAGCATACTTAGGAGCTCAGGTGTTAAAAGCAGACATAAACCTATTCTTATATCTTGACCCAAGTGTGTGACTACAGACAGATTTTATATAAACCTCCATTTACACTCATGAAGTTCTTCTCTGTGAGGTGATATGTGTGCAGCCTTAGCTCACTTCTTGTGTATAAAAAATATCCAAATAACTAAGGGCTAGGTATTGGCCCAGGTGACTTACACACTTGCAATGTTCTGTTCTCACAGCATCTCTGTAGGCAGGTTATTTTCTCTCTTTGAGTTTAGAGAAGCAAATCGACACTTGGAGAGTTTAAGTAACTGGCTCACGGTCACACAAATGACTGTACTTGGGCTACATTTCTCAGTTGCCTGACTTCAAGACTCATATTCTTAACCACTATTTTCCATTACCTTCCATTCCAGCACTAAGCAAAACCATCTACCTGCCAAAGAAAATGTAATTCTAAGAACACTCACATGTTGGCTACGGTTGGGTTTCCTTGTATTATTAGTGTGCGTTAAACCAGAGTGAGGGATCATTTAAATAAAACATCCTGGTTTGCTCCAAGAGAGGTTTTATCCAGTTCATTTGGATGGAACATTACAGCCTCCACACAGATTCTGATATAAGCAGTGTACTACCATTTGAAATGGGCTTCACCAGAGGTTAATCCAGGTGAAAGTGATGAAAGCAGTTGTTTTCAAAACAATCTCCCAGTCTGGAGAGGTCTTTGAAATGTTTGCACACACTATTTTCTTCATTCTAATGAGGAATATATTTGACTTCCAACTAAGAGCAGCTACGACACAGATTATTAAAACTCATGAAAAATTGACCTAGTAGGTTAGGTCTACAGAGATTGGGCAGAAATCCCTAATCCATGTAGCTCTCCCTCTTCCCCATTTCTACTTTCAGAGAAAATACTGACCTGATTTCAATCCAGGTTCTAGCATATTTGTTATCAGACAAAATACTTAACTTCACCAAGCTTTAGTGTCCTTAATCGGAATAGGATTATTTTAAGGTTGCCTTAAAAGGTAAATATCTGTCATTATGTCTAGCATCTATTAGCTACTCCACTAATGTTAGTTCCCCTTGGATGGATGGTAAAGAATGATTCTCAAAATCAACAGATTATCAGAAGATAATTCCATCTGTAAACAAAAAGAATATCATATTGCTGAGGAAGAGTTTAAGCTTTCATCATTAATATTTGCATTTTTAAAAAACTCCAAAACTAAAATGTTCACTGATGCCTCAGCAATAGATTTGTACCACAAAGCTTGAGGAATAGGTATTTTATCCTCATCTATAAATTGTGAGATTTTTTATCGTCAAGAATAATTTTGCTGACCTCCCCGATGAGGGGGTTCACCTTCAATACAGAAACTTAGAAATCTGTAAGACTTGCAAAACACAGATACATTTTTTTCAGCTTCATTGGAAAGGAGGCAAAACAAAAAAAAAAAATACCTCTGGCATTAAGAAACTCACAGACCAAAACAATTTGAAGTTTGCTATCTTTGTTAACAAAAGTCTACTCTGGAAAATTTGGCTAAAACCTCTGTTTCCCAAAAGCCCTCCGCTGAGGGAATGATGGGGTCCTTGAAGTGACTGCCCTTCTGCACCTCTGGAAAGCTTACCAATGCAGATGGAGCCTTAGAAAGGAGGCTCCCAGCCCCAAGATGTTTCTGCAAACACCCAGTGGATTTGCTCTAATAACTTGATAATTTTTACCCTGAAATGGTGCTCCAAGAAAGAACATTTTGCATGGTCTTGGAGCATAAGTGAAGACTATTTCCCACTTCCTGGTAATCTTGGTCCATATATTAGCATTTAACAGCACTTGACATTTGGCTATGTTTTGTCAGTGACAAGAGAGGGTTTTTTTTTTTTTTAAGACTTTGGTATCTTTCCTATTCATTCCAGTTTATATAATCTCAGCTTCACTATGCAAATTGAATCCTGTGTTAATACTCATTTTGTCCATTGCAATAGTCTTGCTCTCCTGAGTGCTATTCAACTTTGCAGTCTTTTTCCTCTCTTGGCCACACCCTACCAAATCAGCTGGTGAAATTTCTATTTTTTTCTTCTTATCAATATACTTATCAATTTATTCTAACTTACCACAAAAATTAAAGCATGATAACTTTTAAATAAAATGCACTGTATACAACATAAAAATAATGAACATTTGAACACAATCCTACCTCTTAATATGTAGTACCTGTTGGAGTCCCTATGACTCCAATTTTAAAGCTTATGAAACAGGTACCAGTCACATGAAGGTGAATATAAATTCTTCAAGAATTCTTATCAAGAAAAATCTTTGCTGTTATGGAGGAATCAGCAGTGGAATCTAGAATTTCAACATCTTCAAGGAAGGGAAGAGTAAAGTTTGTATTAGGCAATCCACCTTCCATGAGGAAAGGAGTTTGTTGTTCTTGTGTTAATATATTTCTGACAAGCTGCTGTCTTTAATGGACAGTTAACAAACAGGAAAAACCACAAAGTTAGAAACTCCAAGTAAGCCTCATGGAGTTCAGACAACTTTGGGTGGTATCCAAAGATTCAATAATCAGTATATATGGGTAAGATTTCACAATTTCAGACTGTGCATTTTTATCAGAGAAAGATCCTTATCAATTAATCTTACTGAATAGCTTTTGGAAATACAGGCAAATAGTGTAATATTTGGAGTATTAGGGATGTTCCAACTTGTGCATCTGAATCATACATGACTATTTTTATGTTTAAAAGTTGTGATTTTAATCATGTTTATAAAATATTTGGTTCCCAATTGTTATAAAATGATGCACAAATTTGAAAAATAATCTTTATGATGAAAATTGAGAAATGAGAGCTACTGGGAAAATAAGAATAAATTCTAGTTCTTTGTTGTTATTGTTGTTTTGGGGTGCAGTGAAGTTAACTGGAAATAATTTGATCCTTTCTAATCTTGCTTTTAAGCTTTAAGCTATAAGCTTTGTTCATTGGTAACAGAGCAGTGCTTAGTTTGGGGCTAATTTTGTCTTTATTGAAGCAAGTGTCTTTTGTGTATCCTACCTGTTGCCCCATGAATTATGAGCTTTTCTACCCTGGCTGGTGGGAATAGTATTATTCCTTCTATCCTTAGGGTATTTTTACCCACAAGCCACAGTATTTTCTTTAGGCACTTTCACTGATCACCTGAAAAGCTGAGGAGAAACCTCTGCAGATCCCTGGATCACTCTTCTCTCGTTCTCTCATTGTCCCATTCTCTCCTTCTTTCCCTCTCTCTCTCTCTCAGTTTCCCCCTCTCTCTTCACCTGTCTCTTTCTTTTCTCTCTGCAGCTTTCTCCTTTCTGACATCCTGCTCTTTCAAACATTAGCCTCCCTGCACTTTCAGCTCTTTGCTTGAGTATTCCCTCCTCACACCAAGGTCTGGAAACTCAATGTCAATAAACTGGGACAATTGGGGGGGGGTGTCTGAATTTGTTTCCCTCAATAATTGTCCCTCATTGTCTCTCAATTTAATAGTCAATCAGTGTCTTGAATACACTGTGTCATGTATCTTTCTAATTTTTTTTAGTTGTTTCAAGCAAAAAGTTATAATTGATCCCTTTTACTTCATTTTGGTGAAAGCAGAAATAACTTCTCCCCAAAGCATTCTGATGGGTACATGTCTCACTATTCTTCTTCAATGCATACAAAGTAAAGCTTGGATTTTCTCATAGGACTCCCCAATATAAGTCACATGTTCTATTCAATCTGAGTTGTTCACTGTCCCTTAATATACCTCATATTTAAATATACTTTAAGCCTCATGCCATTGAATAAACTAGCTGTCTTTCCTGGGCTCATATTCATTAAACAAATGCTACTACGAACTCCTAAGAACTCAGACAGAACTCATGGGTTTTAGTACTAGTTATCTCTAAGACCAGAGGAAAAATATCACCTCTCTTAAAATATTTCTTCACTGCTAAAATTATAAAGGCTGAACTAGATCAGTAACTTTCCAGTGATAAAGGGAGTGAAATAAAAGCTGCTCTGGGTGGAATGATGGTGAGATGGCCCAAGGTCCCACTCACCTCTCTCTTCAGAATCACAGGACTTTTGTAAAGAGCACTAACATATGAAAAGAATTTGTAATCTCTGCATCCTGCCCAGCTGGAAACTTCTATAGTCAGAAGATCATTCCATTATATTTCATCTTCCTTCCTTCTTTTCTATTTTTTACAACTCACATTTATTGAACACCTATCATGTTCTAGGCGACTGGTAACATGAAAGAAATAAGATAAACATTCCTCCAAGTTAAACAACACTGCCTGCTAAAATGCTTCCTTTCCCACTTAGCTGCCATTTATCTCTTTTTATTTCCTTGATATTCACAATGAGATGTAATTTTCTCCTAATCTCAAACATATGTGCACCTTTCTTTTGGAACTGATCACATATTTTTCTTCATATTATAATTATCATTTTCACGTGTCTGTCTGTTAGATTATAATATTACCAAGTTCAGAAATGTTTTCTTGGTGCCTCTGTGTATTCATAGAATCTTATATTATCAACAATGCTATAAATTGTTTATTTCTAATTACTATGGTAATATTATAGTCGGGAAAATTGAACAACACAAAAGTGTATAAATAACAAACAATGCTTCATCCTGACTTCCCTGTCCCTATACTCAAGTAAGTTTATTTATCAGAAGTAATTAATGTTAATATTTTGGGATACATCTTCCCAAAGTTTTTCTGTAGATACATATAACATATGGAATCATTTCATTTTGTGTATTTTTTTAACTTAACTTCTTTTACTTAATATGAATCTTGAACATCTTTTCATGTCAGTACAGTTGAATCTATTCCTTTGTTTTTAAAAGCTTTGTAATATTTTAGATGAATAAATGCATGAATCAGGGCAGGATGATCCCAGATAAGCTCCTAGTATCCAATACCCCTCCCATAAGGTGAAATATTAGCTACAACATACAGAAAGTAATGGAAATAATGCACCACTGTTCTTCACAGAAATAAGCCCATTGTAATACGAAATAAAATCTGGAGGGCAGAGACAGAGAGGTAAACTTGTGCATTGATTTTTTCAGAAACTTTGACAGTGAATTGTTTTATGTTAGTTCCACTAAACTTTCAAATAAAAAGCTGCAAAAACAAGGAAGGTTTGCTTTCCAAAATGGATACTACTTGGAGACATATTGTCTAGAATGAGACAATTGGGTTCAATACTAAAACATACATTGTGTGACATGAACTGAATACTACTGTGCTTATTAGTTTAATCTGGCATAGGAGGGGAAAAATAAGGGAGAAAAACTTTTAAAAAGAATTATTTTCCCTGATGCAAAAAGATAATTTAGATTTAAAAATCAAGAAAGTAAAGTAGGTCACCAGCATGTGTTTCCCCAGATTTTATTACATATATAAATTGTACATATATCAATTTTGTTGCCTAGAGTTATAGAAAAAATAATGTGTTGGCATTTAAATATTTTTAATTTAAATTTTAACTTTATAGAGAATTTAGACACTATCCATAGTTGTGTGCACTAAGTCCTACCATAAGGGAACCTCTATGAATAGTCATTAAAAGGTGATGATTCTAAAAGAAAAGGCTAAATTAAGACTTTTTTTTAAATGGCAGGATTAAGAAGAGGATCAGATGTAATAATACTTCAGTATAAGAAGACTAAGAGTCGTAATAAAAACACACTTTGTCACTGTTCATTGTGTAGAACAAAGTTTAGGGGAGTTTAGTGTCTGTAGGCAGTCTGCTTCAGATTGAATTCTGGCTCTGTTACTTCCTGGCTCTATAAACCTGGGAAAGAGAATTTCTCTGAGTTTCAATTCTCCCATATGTAAAATGGGTATAATACTAATTACTTCAAGATTTGCCCTAAGGGTTAAATAAGTTTATATTTATGAAATATTCGATTATTTTTTTATCACAAATTGTTCAGAAAAGATAGTGATTCCTAATTTAACTCACATGTGAAAAGCACATACTGTCCAAGACATCTCAGAAGGTGAATATTATTATTTTGAAATTAAGAATTATAAAATTAGCAATCTGAATGATTAAGTAATTCACATACATATAACAGCTAGGAAGTCAAAGAGGAGGGATCAGACCCCAAATCATTTTGTCTTCAAAGTTTGCCTTTCCCTTTTTTATTCCACGTTGAACCTTTACTGTGAAATGACACTCATTTAGAACTTCTAACCTTTTTGTCCTTGTGGTCAAACATTCCCTTTTTTTAAGCTTTCAACCTTTTACTCCTGTTGCTTTTTCTTTTTTTAGAATTAAGATGTTGTCATATTTGAAGGGTATCCCTTCAGCAAAGTAAATGTAAGTAATGTAAATTTTTTATTGACACAAAGCCCACTGGACACATAGATATGATATGGGTGAAACAAAGCATGTGGACAGAGGTCCAACAAGAATCTTCAAGAGGGACACCCTTGCCTGTGATCGAAGTGCTCCTAAATGCTATTGCAGTTCTTCACACAGATCTAGGTCACAATTAGATATCTTAAACTACTTCTTGTACTTGTGATTCAATAGTTTATTTACGGCATCTCTGCACAACTGTCCCTCACATACACCTCTCTCTGTCTACAGCCACATACACATACTCACACGCACACACAAATACACACATTTTTCTATTGCCCAGGTCTTTGAGACCTTTTAGCCCCCGTATGGTTGTAAAATCACTTACTTAATGCAGGGTAAACACAGAGCTCTGCATATAGCAGTACTCATAAGCATACAAAGGTACTAATAAAAAAGTCTTTATGAGATAAAATCGCTCTAAGATGTTTCTTCTTTAAAGTGTAATGATTTTTGTTTTACATTTGAGACAGTACACTACTTTCATAACACAGTTCATTAAAAAAGCTCTTCTGAGAGGAATCGTATTTAGAAAATATAAACCCTTATGGAAATAAAGGGAGGGGGGTATAGAGAAAATAATTATTTGGTCTGCACATTCCAGAGGCCAACAACTTTGTAGTTATAATTTTATAATTTATTATCAAGCTTTTCCCTTTCCTGATTTTC
Organism: Lepilemur ruficaudatus; assembly: GCA_963574885.1. Classification (NCBI taxonomy): domain Eukaryota; kingdom Metazoa; phylum Chordata; class Mammalia; order Primates; family Lepilemuridae; genus Lepilemur; species Lepilemur ruficaudatus. The sequence goes on from CAUYRT010016955.1 coordinate 10,102, forward strand.
ATAAGTTGGGCAGACACAAAAAGGCATTATTACCCTTCAAGTCCAAACTGAAAATCCATCTCATCAAGAAAGGCCTTTTTGACCCTTCTAATTCGTAGCGTCTCCAGCTTCTCTGAAATTCCAAATATATTGCATTATCATTCATCTTGTCACTGTAATAAGAATGTAAAGCTGTATGTAAATTGGTAGGCATATTTTTCCCATTAGATTTCATACTGCTGAAAGGCATCACTCTATCTCTATTTATCTCCAGGCTTTAAACATGCAACACATGGTACTGGATACTGTGAATGTTTAATTTATGCCTATGGTAAAAATATACCATTGTCTAAACCTACAAGGACTTTATCTTCCTGACCAGCTCGGAAAATGTGGCATTAAGATCAGGAACAAAGGGTAGTAAGGAGGCTTCCAAAAAGTCCAAATGCAAACAACTTTTGAATATTCTTGGCCCATTCAATACCATTCTTGTCTGTTCTAGAGCTGTAGTCAAGGCTAATCTTCCAATAGCATATAGTTTTAATACTTTAAACACACTTTCTTTTTCTTTCTTATCTTATTTCTTCATGCCATACGGGAAAATTGCGAGCTAGTGTACATTATATAATTCATAAATCCATTGTGATCAAGAGTCTTAGGAATCTATCCTAAAGAAAAAATCAAAGATCCAGACAAACATGGCTAAAAATTAATTATAACAAAGTCTAATAACATAGGTGAAAAAAACAGCAAACTTCCCTCTTCCCTGTCCACATAGTATCAGGGCAATAAGGCAGAGAAGTTCCACAGGCCACCAACTGCAGAGGGTTTTTCTTTATTCATGCTTGTGTTCCAGTAATTGTTTTTGAGAACTTTTTTTACTATTCATAGCACCCATTGGCACCAACCACACTAATATGTAAATTTAAGTAAAGATTACATCTTTACCACACAAGAAACAACTGAGAGATTGCTCTATAAATATTGGAATGAAACTTTACCAGACAAGATATGATCAAGAAACCTCTCCTTATAATTAGTTTTGTTCCATAGTTTTGGAAAATTAGTGCAGCAGTAGGACCTTGGATTCTTGGTATTATAAGAATGTAAACAGTATAGCATCACTTTTTTAAAGTTCAATTTTTGATTAAATGAGGCCATATAAAGTATGGTTAATCCTGCCTCTATCTAATAAAGTAGTCCAAATAATTCAGTCATGTAAAATGTGGGGTCATGTTACTGTGTGGTTAATGTAATAATAGAGTGATCTCAAAGAGCTAGCAGGTTATTAGTCTGGGTTTCCCTTTTGGGTTCAAATATTGGCTGTGGTTTAATGCTACCATTTGCAATTTTTTCTGTAGTGTAAATATCATTGGAAGTGATTTTAGGTGCTGACTGGCTGGGGCTTCTTGGACAACAGTAGGAATTACAGAAATCTTTATTAGTTTGTGCCAATTTCCTCAGCTTGATCCCTAGAGACTGGGCTCAGAGAACCTTGGGAACATAGAGACTCACCTTTGGCTTTCTTATTTCCCCAAGTCCCCCCAAAATTTCTGCTTGCTTTTTATAGCCACCACCTATCCCAGAAGGTGAGACTTTTAGCTCACTCCTCCTTCAGAACAGGGGCTGTTTGGGAAATGTGAATCAATGACCAATGAAGTTATATAAGGAGTTCTGTTGTCGTGATTTATTACTATATGTTACACCCATATTAAATACTAATGTGAAGTAATGTTTTTAAAGACTATTCAATGATCTAGAAACTGGCTGATGTGAGTAAATTTTTAAAAGCACAGAACAAATTCATACACAGAATATGGTGCATGTGAAAGTATGTGGAGAGCTGTAACAACAGACTAGAACAAAATACTTTAAAAATTGAATGTTGCTTTCTCTAGGAGGAGATATAAAAGATGACTTAAATTTTCTTCTTTAGAGTTTTCTTTCTACAAAATGTTCTCATTGTATTGTTTTCCTCATCACAAAGAAAAGCAAAGCCAAAACCAAAAAAAAAAACCCTTATTTGCTAGATGTAAAGTGGCAAATAAATATCTCTTCTCTGAATTATCATCTCTTCCACCATAATTATAATCTAAAACTCATGCAGAGAGTCAACACTCTGTATTGATGGGCCAAGACCCTGTTTAGAAATATATGGAGTCTTTTTTAACCTATGAAATGTTCATTCTGTTTCCAAGAAGTTACTTAAAACACATTGTGGCTATCTCATGGAGTGTTTTTTTTCTTTTTTTGAAAAAAAAAAAAAAAGGAAAACTGACAACTATAATTCAATAAAGATTCCCTTTTGGTTTGGCAAATCCTGACATGTATTCATAGACAGAGAAAAGAGCTCAGAAATTTAAGGAAGCTCTTCATTTTATTGTGACTTCCCTTACAAAATCTTGATTAACACCTCTGCTTCACTATAGAAAAGCTCGTATGTTACACACACAGGAGATAAATTGCTTTGTTCGGTGAATCAAGTTCCATAGGAACACCGTGCAGTTCTCATTCACATGCTCCAAAGGGTACAGTAGTCTCCACATTAAAATTTGAGGTTATGTTGACAGGGCCCTTAAGCCAAACGGCGTTTTTGGTTTTCAATATACTCCTGTGAGCTTTACTCACAAAGGGCCAGATTGTAGATGAGAAAGCAAGGCTGAGGGCTCTTAAACAGAGAGCAGCAGAACACATCATATATCCAAGGGTAGCACAAATGACAGGGATGCCAACAACAAATAACTTTGAAAATTCAGCAAACTCAATAGTCCTCTAAATTCCTCATTTCATTCCTAGAAAATAAAATAGGTTCTTGTACTTATTTGCTGACTAACATTCTGTCCAGAGTCTTTTAAGGAAGAATTCTTATAAATTACCAGCAAACATTCTGACTGAGTTTCAATGCTTTAGGTAGTGAGCATTGCAATTTTCTGGTAAACACTCTCTGCAGTAAAGAATATTAACTTTTGGCAGTCCTTGTTCATATTTGGAAATATTGGGCACTGTTTAATACAAGATCTGCTATGTATTTACCAAGGGACCTTAGATGAGATGACCAGTAAATGCATCTAAATTCCTCATGTGTATAAGGAAGATAATATTACCTTTATATGCTTATCTTGTGGAGTTTTGGTGAAATAAGAAGAAATTGAAATAACTTGAAAAGATGAAACACCTGGTATTATAGCACACACATTTCTGTAGAGGCCAATATATGTCTGTCTGAAAATCAGCAAAATTCCTCTTTTTTCTTTTCTCTATATTATATATATCATATAGAAATAGTTATATTACTTATAGCAAGCCCTTTTGGGCTAGCACCTTCTTTCTCCCATCACTGTAAACTCTCTTTATTCCCACCCTATTCCCACCCTCACCTCAAAGGCATATGTACTTTTTTAATTTCAATATACATGGAACATTTTGTTCTATGATTGGGGTAGGCAAAGAGGAGTTTAATTGGAAGAAAGAGTTGGATACCTGCCAGATTCTTCAGTTTGGTTTTTTGGTTCCCAATGGAAAAAGGCAGCTCAGAGGCAAAGTCTAATGAAAGCAATCTTTAGTAAAGTTATGAAAATCCTGGACACATGCAGAACTGATTTTGTGTCAGGAGATAAGTATATCACAAAATCAGTAAGAAGACCCTTCTCCTTACGTCTAAATAGAACTAAACACTATTCTACCACTTAATATTTTTGGCAAATCTCAAGACAGAAACCATAGCATGCACATAGACTTTTTTTTTTAAGACAAGTAGTAAAAGTATATTATGTTTCTAAAATGTTTTTTAAGAAGTACATGTAGAAGCCAGAAAAAGACTGTAAAAACAGGGTGCAAGTTTCATGGCAATTGTAGGTGGCAGTCAGGCTAGTATCACACATAAAATATCTCTTTGAGTACTCTACGTTTTTAGAAGTACTTGGAAGAGGTCGATGAGATTTAATTTTTACAAAGTTTATCCTATCAGCACTTTAGGCTATGTCTTTTATAGCTATATCCCTCTACCTCTTTCTTTTCATCACCCACTCTCTCCCTGTCTTTGATTCTCTTTTTCAAGGTTCATAATAGTTAGCTGTATTTTCTGAGATATTTTCAAAGTTCTTCAAGTTCTGTTTCCTCATCTTGTAAATGAGTAGCTGGGGCTATATTATGTATAAGAATCCTTCCACACTCAGCAAACTGTGATTTTCTGAATCCAACGTGTCAGAGGAGATGGTACTAGAAATTGTACTTACTGCATAAGTGCCCAAGTCTGGGCTGATCTCCATGTTCTACTTAACAGGGAGTCTCTTCAAACCTAATGGGGGAGAGTATGTGAAAGCTGACTTCTTAAGTAAAGATCTCAGCCTTTCTTTATGTAAAGCTATAGAGTGGATTTCAGTGAAGATTTCTTCCAACTTCCATTCTAGTAGTAAGAAGTGATTAAGAGCATGGAACTCAGAGCAAGATCACCTCTGTTTGAAATCCAGTCCTACCAGTTATTAGGTTTGTGGCTGCTGTTGTCTGACTGTTTGTGTTCTCCTCCCCAAATTCAGGTGTTGAAATCCTAACCACCAAGTTGATAGTATTAGGAGGTGAGGCATTTGGGGGTGATTAGGTTATAAGGGTAGAACTCTCACAATTGGAATTTGTGTCCTGAAAAGGATCCCAGAGAGCTAGCTCACTCCTATTATGTGAGGACACAGTGAGAAAACAGCTGTCTATAAACTAGGAAATGGGCCCTCACCAGATACTGAATCTGCCAGGCACCTTGGTCTTGGACTTCTCAGCCTCCAGAATGTGAGAAATAAATATTTATTGTTCATAAGTCACCTGGTTTATGGAATTTTGTTATAGCGCCCCAAAGAGACAAAGATGGTAGCCTTGGAAGGTTCATTAATTTCTTTATGTTCTTAGTTTCTTCAACTATAAAATGGGAATGATGACAATATTACCTGACTCATGAGTTTGTAATAAATACTAAATGAATTTATATGTGTTTAGCGGCATGTGTGGCGCACAATTTATACTATATAAAATTTATTAATAATTATGAAAGATACACTGACAAATTAGAACATTTTTGACACTGAAAATCATTGCTTTATTATATTTTTAATATTCCCCATAAGTCTGTGCTATGAAGGTGAGGGATAAAATAGCACATGATGATAAATAGTTGACTAATGCTTAGTAAGTAAATAAACTCCTTAGATGAAGTACCTCATTTCTTTGGTTAAAAAAAATTGAAAAACCATTTTCTATGATTCAACAAATAAATTGAATGTGTGCATGGCATCAGTAGCTATAGAGCTAAAGAAGTTCATAATCTTTGTTCTCTAGAGGCACTTAGTCTAATTCTCTTGATCTTTGAAATCCCAAATCTTGAATTCTTGGTTTATAGAATAGTTTGCAGAATTCAGATCTCATGTTGATAAACAGGATTATAACACAAAGAAGAGCTGGAGAGGAGAAGAGTAGCAGGCTTCATGAAGAAAACTGGGGGCTATATCCACCTAACCTGTCACTACTGGGGCATTTCATGCAAATGGCACAATAAGATTAGGTCCAGTCACCCCTGGGCAGGGATTATTTCTTCACTCTGCTGTTGGTCTGCCTGCTGACTGGAGTCAGGCTGAATCTGATTGGTATGGACTAGAGTTCAGGGAGCCCAGGAGCAGTTGTTCTTACCTCTGCTGTACGTTAGAATCACCTGGAAGCTTTTAAGATGTATTGATACTGGTTTTGGGTGGGCTTGAATATCAATACTTTCAAAAACTTCCCAAGATGACTATAATGCACAACCCAGAATGGAAACCCACCAGAGGGGGTGAGCTTGTGGCAATTAAGTCTAGTCTTAATCAGGACACAGAACTCAGCACAGTGGTTTATAAAACCATGTCTCATGGAACTACAAAATTGAGAGGTATAATTAAGGTAACCAATTCATCCTGGTTTGCCCAGAGTTTCCCAACTTTATCACTGAAAGTTCCATGTCCCTGGAACCATCTTCTCCCCACAAGTTCCAGGCAAACCAAAACAGTTGGTCATGCTATTAATAGGAATAACAAAGGGAGGACAAAAATACCTATTTTTAATAACATGCAGCATGAAAATGCATTGCAAATCAATGGACATAATTATATTCAATGCCAACATTTTAACACAATGGAAACCACCAATGCATTACATTTGCATTAAGTTAAATTATGTTTAAGTGTACAAGTCAGACTTTATAATAAAGTGACTCCTGTCATTTTTTAGCCCATATTTAAACATTTTTAAAGGTGTTTCCAATTTGTCAGATTATTGCCCTGCACTTTTCTTTATTTTTAAATTTATTCCTGAGCAAGTCTGTTCACATAAAATTATATGAGTGAGTACAGCACTCTAGCAAAAGTGTGTCATGTTTCATCAAACGCTGAGAAAGCTTAAGCACATCTAGTCAGTGATTGCCCTTTTAATGGTATCAGAGTCAGTTATGCAAAAACAAGTCACACACAACAATCCTTAGTGGTACCACATCATAGGTGTTTTAGGCTTCTCTCTAGGTTTAGGTCCTTTTTACTTACTTACTTACTTATTTTATTTATTTATTCATTCATTTATTTTTTTTTTGTTTTTTAACTTTTCACAGATCTTTTTATTTTTAATTTTAATCAAATTTAGCCTTATTACACAACCAATACCATGGCAGTGATCTTGCTACCTCCAATTGACCCTTATGTATTTGAAGACAGGAAAGGGAATGGTAAGGTTGGGAACTGAGAAGATACACCCATCTGGAAAATCCCTTTTCTGGAGCTGAAACTTACCCCTCAGTTTTCCTTCTTTCCTCCAGGTTAAGTTTATTGTCTGTTTTCTGCGTGCATCAGAAGCTGGGAATTTAAGTCCCTTCCATGAGGTTGGTGAAAGTCCTATCAGTGACTTTTTTTTCTCTCTCATCCACTTGTTCCTCTCCACAGCCAGTGTGGCCTGTTTAATGGATGGGACTGGGTTTAGCTCATTCTGACTCTCAACACCCATCCCCCTTTTAAATTTCTGACTCACACTGTCCATTAAATCAAAGTGGGAAAAGATGGGATAAGTTAACACACTTCACAGAGGATGCGGGCAGGATGGAAGGACCTCACCACCTGAATCCAGAGTTGTACAATGCTCATATGTTCTGTCTCTCTCCCCCATATCAGCCTTCCCCACCAATGATGTGGTTACAAGGACCAGAGTTGAAGTTTGAGCAAGAGGCCCACAGAGGGAAGGTGCCTTGGGCCAATAAAACACTGGTTTTATCGAAGATACTGACAGACAAATACACCTGGCCAGTAGCTGCAGTTTGACAATGAGCTGGATGAACAGCAGGCTTATTTCTGTTTTATTTCTTGGGCAGAAGACACATGAAGCCAGAATGGGTGTTTGCAATGGATAGCCAAATTAAGGCCTCATGTATAATAAGTGCTCATGTACAGTTAGTATCTCATAAGTCTTGTACACATTTAGTATATAGCATTTGGGAACCAGGTGTCTTTGCTAACTTTTATTTTTAATAAGGAATACAAGTAATTATAAAATCTTAGATGATAGTAATTCTACTTTGAATTACCAAAAGTGGCTGATGCATAGTAGGCAATCAATAAAGATATATTGAATAAAAGAGAGAACTAAGGAAGGAACAAAGAAAGGAAAGAAAGAAAATAGATAAGGACAAGAAGGAAGGAGGGAAGGAAGGAAGTAAGGAAGGAAAGAAGGAAGGAAGGAAGTTTCTACTTTCTATAATACTATAAACTTCTGGATTATAGTATTTATTTTAAAAAAAAGTATTTTAAAATTACATTGTAAAGTCTTTTTAAAAAGTTCATTACTAAACTTCTAATCTGTGTGAATTGAAATTTCCCTTTTGATATAGCACTAAAATAAAACAGAAATAATTGGAAGTCAATGGTCTCTTCTCTATATAAGTAATTATTATAAATTTGAACTTAAGGTATGTGTTCTATAAATATTACTTTTATTTATTTTAATTTTATAATTTCTTATTGCTTTTAAAAGTGTTCTTCAGGTAAAATGACATCAAATTAGACAAGGTCTAAAGTTGGGTTTCTATGATTACTGTTTAACTCTTTTGGAACAATCCTATAGGAAGACCAAGGGATTATTATTTCATGAGATGGAGAACATAATGTGACATCTACATACATGAGATGATTGACCCTCTCTCAGATGTTTCTAGAAATTAAGTTTATACTTCTTTTCACAATATCTGCCTGCTAGAGCATGTGCTAACACAAGGAAAAACTAAAGATGGTGGTTACCCAAACCAGAGAATCTGTATGCATTCACTAGGCTCAAGATAGATCTTAGTGATCCGCAAATTGCTGAGAGACGTTTAGATTCTGAAACCTGGCTGTTTACCCAAAGGAAACATAGACGTTATAAAGAAGAGGAAATGGGGAGTTTGCAACTAGCTGTTAGAGGGTGTTGCTATGATTAAAAACTGCTGCAGTGATTCAAGGGAAAGGCATATAATAATCTTTTCCACTGGGCAGTTCCTTGAAGAGCTCAGATCATAGCCATGGTCTTTGCTTATTGCTTCCTATATTCCTGTCTAAATCCAGCTGAAGCTGTCAGCATTCTGTGCGTGTGGGCCACCTGCAACTCTAGCACACAGTGGTGTTTGATGAAAGTGTGTTGATTAAACCTGCCTTTTCACAAGGCTATCCTCCGTATCCAGATGGAAGGGTAGAAAGGTTAAGATGAACAGGAAATTTGGAAAAGGTTCAGATGTATAAGTTATTACAAATCTTCTGATAATAGAGCAGGTATTAAATTCATGAGACACTGAAAATTGAATTGCTGAGACAAGAGCTATTGTGACTAGAATAGCAAATGTCAGATCACGAATCTATTCACATGGCAAGGATCAAAAGATGATTAGCACAGGTGACAGAGTTGTTCTACTTTGCCTGAAACATTGAGGCTCTATTTTGTTATGAGGAGGCAAGAAAGGCTGAAAACATTTCTTCCATGGTTCTACGCTCTCTGTTCCAAACTCTTTTAGATTTCAGAGTTTTTGAGATAAAAGAATAACATACTTGCCCATATTAATTATATATTTTTTCCTATCTGAATTTTTCATGACTTTTGAAAAATGTATAACTGGTTTTATAGCAATAGACATTAATATTCTCAGAATAGCTTTAGATTATATAGAGTAAAAAGGAAGTCAATAGCAATTTTCAGTGTTTCCTTTGCATGAATGCATCTACACAAAGTTTGTGGCAAGAGGATAGACTTTGAGCATGAAGGTTAATCTCATATTGTGTTCAAGATTTAGAAGTTTTATAAAGTATTAGTGGGGAAAATTTCTGTTCCCTAGGAGTTTGTTCTTAGAACATGAAATCCCAAAAATGTATAAGAACTTCCTCTAGACCTTTTATTCATTCATTCATTCATCCATTAATTTTAAGAAATGCCTTTTAGGAACCTCCATACCAGATGCTGTGTGTATAAGTCAGGAATTATCAAACTACAGCCCATAAACCAAATCTTGCCTGTTTTGTAAATACATTTTTATTAGGACACAGTCACACCGATTTGTTTATGAATTGCCTGTTGCCAAGTTCAGTAATTGCCACAGAAATTGTCTGATTGGCATGACGTCACGTATTTACTACCTGACCTGTGGTAAGCAGAATAATGGCCCTTGGAAGACATCCATGGCCCAGTTCCCCAGACCTGTGAATGTTAGTTTACATGGTAAAAGGAACTTTTTAGGTGTGATTAAGGTAAGGACAACAAGGATACTTATAAGGGGATCAGAGTCAGAGAGAGATATAAGGATGAAAGCAGAAATCAGAGAGGAGAAAAGAAGATACTCTGTGAGTTCAAAGATGGAGAAAGGGATGATGAACCAAGGAATGCAGGGAGCCTCTAGAAGCTAGAAAGTGACTTCTCCCCTAGAGCCTCCAGAAGGTAAGCAGGCCTGCTCACACCTTGATTTTAGCCCAGTGAAATTGATTTCAGATTTCTGAGCTCCAGAACTATAAGGTAATAAATTGGTATTGCTTGAAGCCACTAAGTTGGGAGTTACAACAGCAATAGAAAACTAATACATGGGCCTACTGAAAGTTTGTGCTCCCTGGCCCAGGATTTAGTGTATCCAGAATAATACTTTATTGGCAATAAACAAACACTTTCAGCCAGGGCAGAGAATCCCAATACAGATAAAGCAATAAGGCTACTTTTCATTACAGTCTTGGGAAAATGGCTTTCACAAGTAAATCCCTGTTAAAGCACTTAAGATATGCTAGCCAGCCTAGAAAAGTAAAGGGAATTTAATCCTGATGAAAGCATACATGCAAATATATAGTATGTTATTTGTATCCTCACCAGATAGAAAGATATACCTATGCTCTCATCTATATCAAAAGGGTACAACTTTATTTTGTTTTTTCTTTATTTATTTTTACTTCCTTTAATTGATTCTCCCTGTGCAAAAAGGGTACAACTTTAAAAAGTGGTCATAAACTTTAGGGCAGACTAATGTTTTCTCAAATTAATTAATTCATCATTTCTGAGATGGAAGCTAAGAATAGTCTAACAGTTCTGCAAGCGTATTACTTGAGATAAACAGGCCAGGAAGCAGGAAGAATGTCTTATTTGACAAATTGAATAGAGAATTAAACTTATTAAAACTTAATTCTAAATTTAAATTATGTGGACTTATTTGAGAATAAAGAGGTTGATATGCTTTTAGTCATATGGTAAGGAGTAAGTACCTGAAAAGTTTTTACAAATGCAAAAGATTAATATCTCAGTTGTCTGAAGTAATCAGCAGTCCAATCTTTAGACTTAAAGGAAGGTTATTATAAAGTGCACAGTTGTTATTTTTACTACAACCAATTTCACTGATGTAAAATAATTAAAAATTTCCTGCCATGTTAACTTAACACCACTCACAGAGCATCTTAATATTTTAAAAAATAGTAAGAGAGAGAAAGGAAGAAAAGATTTCAAGATTGAGAGAAAACGACAACATTCCCAAGAAGTCTGCTACTCTTTTCTCTGTTTACATATTGGTAAATTATAGATATTACAGATATCTATATATTGTATTTTTATTTAAGTAAAAACCTAAAGTGCACATGTCCTAAGGCCATTAAAAAAATAATGCGATGTTATCACAATGAACATCACTTAGGTTATTCAATTTTACACTATTTGGCAAGTGCTGTGAAGCTCCAGATTGAGTATGCACTGACCTTTGTTTACACTCATGAACTTAATTCTTCAAATAAGTCACATCAATGATACAGAATTACGCAGGGAATAAATTTTTTTTTCAGACAGCAGTGTGCCTATTATGTTGAGTCAAACAGAAATTAAACAATTTCCCAGTGTTATACAGTAAGTGGAAGAGATAGGCTTTGAACTCCAGAGATAATTCTTCCCCTTACTACCTCACAGTATAGCTCAGAGAATCATATGAGGATGATATAAATGCCTTGTAAACTTAAATAATATTTGTTTGTGGGTGGATTACTAAAACATAATCAGAAATGCATCCTTTATCACTGAGTCTCAATGTAAAACAGTACAGCTCTCCTACCAAAATGCAACCAGGCAGCGTTCAATAAAATCAAATAATATATCCCCAAAACATCTTTTGCCTTTTTAGCAAATATGGGGAAAGAGATGAGGCATCTTTCAAAGAGAATCACACACTCAACTTTTTAAGTATTTGATCTTATTTAGACATATGCAGGTAGATTCTTTACCTATAAAGAATTTGATAGCAATGCCTTTTAGCCTTAATTGCACAAATGCCAATATTTGGGCAATTCTTTAAAATCCATGAAAGGGGAACACTTGATTTTAAATCTGAGTGTCACCACTTAGTATGTGGTCATGGGCACTATTTGACTTTTCCTTACTTTGTCCTTTTTTTTTTTTTTTATCTGTTAATGAGAGTTTCTACAAATATCGACTTCTATTTTTCAATGTGTGTTATTTCCTTCATCTGTAAAATCAGAGTAACAGCAGTGTCAACCTCATAGGGAGGTTGTGAGGATGCAAAGTGATCTTATAGGTAAAATATTTACAACAGGGCCTGACACATTGCCAAGAAGCCTTAAGTGTTAGGAATCTTTTTTTAATTATTGCTTTATACCAGGCACCATGCTGAAAAGCTGCAAGTGGCAGAAACAAATCCAAACAAAACAAATAAAATAGAAAGAAAACAAAACAAACACTGAATTTGCCTTTAAGGAGTTTTTCTATGAATTTAGAGTCTAATAGTATTTGTGAGGAGAGAGGATTGAGAATAGATCTGATTTTATTAGTGTGTTACGGCTTTCTCCTTAACCAAAAACAACACGGGATAATTTCATTAAGGCACTTAAATTTCCCCTATCTTTACTTTTGCAGCTTTACATATTTAAAAATATGAGAATTAGAAAGTTCTTTTTAAGGTACAGACCAGCCTTGATGAAAATGAGTTCAGTGTCAGAGAAGCCCAAGGTGGCCCTCAGGTTACCTGGGATTCTGTTATTGCTGAGGCACGGAGGGGGAAAGAGAAAATATCTACGGATGAGGCTAAGTGAGATGACAGAAGAAGGCTTCAGATGTAGGTCTATCTCTGCCTTAAGTGGGGTTAAGCTCCTCACAAGTTGCACTTAATATCACAGTGTTTGCTTTCAGGGTTGCAAAATCCCTTTCTGCTTTTTCTCTTCTCTAAACCTGTTATCCTGGAATAGGTGTGCACTCCACCTTCATCTGTATTGCTGCTTGTGCACATACCATGGAGCATTCTGGACCACCTACTACTGCTTGCCTTCGCCTCTGACCCCATTAACAAATTCTGCTTCGTTTTCCATCATGGCATTTTCTCTTCATTGATGTCACTCTTTCCAAACATCAGCTTATTTTTCCCTGCCACAATGCCCTGCTGTCAGTGTTGGTCTTTTCTTTCTTTTGCAACAGTATGTAGCTATACTTGGTGTTGTCTTCACTGAGTAGAGAAGGCAAGTTTTATTGCTGGTGAATATGAGTCACAAGTTATCACTGATTTCAAGATGGTCACAATGTAGTTCTCATCAAACAAAAAATGTTCTTGTCTTAAGAGCCGTGTGAAGTTGAACAGAGTTCAATGACAGTTCAGGAGAGATGTCATTTATGATTAGGACAATCTGGGAGAGCCTCATGGCAGAGGTGGCATTTGGGCATGGAAATAAGGATATTTATCACCCACTTTAGCATAAGAGTTTAGTTGGCTAATCTGAGCTTGCTCTTAATATAGGAAGGAAGGAAGGAAGGAAGGAAGGAAGGAAGG
>CAUYRT010016956.1:0-34109 GCA_963574885.1 Lepilemur ruficaudatus
GATTGCTTGAGGTCAGGAGTTCAAGACCAGCTTCAGCAAGAGTGAGACCCCCATCTCTACGAAGGAAGGAAGGAAGGAAGGAAGGAAGGAAGGAAGGAAGGAAGGAAGGAAGGAAGGAAGGAAGAAAGAAAGAAAGAAAGAAAGAAAGAAAGAAAGAAAGAAAGAAAGAAAGAAAGACAGAACGAAAGAAAGAAAGAAAGAAAGAAAGAAAGGAAGGAAGGAAGGAAGGAAGGAAGGAAGGAAGGAAGGAAGGAAGGAAGGAAGGAAGGAAGGAAGGAAGGAGAAAAGAAAAGAAAAGAAAAAAAAAGAAAAGAAAAGAAAAGAAAAGAAAAGAAAAGAAAAGAAAAGAAAAGAAAAGAAAAGAAAAGAAAAGAAAAGAAAGAAACAGATAATATTGGGTCCTGGAACAGTATGTTCATGCAGCAATGATGCCAGAGTTGGTATTTTGGAAAGTCAAAGATAAAGGAAGGAGTCAAGCTGAAGTTGTCAAGCTACAGCAAGAAGAATGAAAGGATCTGAAGAGTGTGTGTGGGCCCAAGAGAACAAAATGGAGAAAGCCGCTGACTAATGAGTTTCTAATTCCATGAGGCCCAGCGGTATTTCCAAGTGAGTTATATGAAACTGCCTTGTGCCCTTACAAGTCTTATTTTTATTTAAGCCACTTTAAATAAGTTTGTATTACTTGCAACCCAATAATGCCTAAAATAAATCTCTAATCATATTCCTATGAATTGAATAATGTACTGAATAATGAGCCAGATGACAATATATTAGATGAGCTATTAATTGGTTGAAAAAACATATCTAGAAAACACTGCTTAATTAATTGAGAGGTATCTGGGAGGGGTTACAAATGGCTTCCACAGTGTTTTATCCTCATTGCTGAGGCATTCAAAACTTTTGTCGGTGACTAGAATGTAGGATCCATGAAAGTAAGTATAATTACCACCTTTTAAAGTGCCATGTTTAGTATATAGCACAATGTTTGGCAGATAGTGGATGTTCAGTAAGAAAATGTTAAGTGAGGCTGGGTGCAGTGGCTCACACCTGTAATCCCAGCACTTTGGGAAGCCAAGGCAGGAGGATCACTTGAGGCCAGGAGTTTGAGACCAGCACCTGAGCAACATAGCAAGACCCCATCTCTACAAAAAATTTAAAAATTATCCAGGTATGGTAGTGTGCACCTATAGTCCCAGCTACTCAGGAGGCTGAGGCAGGAAGATTGCTTAAACCCAGGACTTTGAGGCTACAGTGAGCTATGATCACACCACTGCACTCCAGCCTGGGCAAAAGAGCAAGACCCCATCTCTACCAAAAAAAAATTAAAAAAAAAAAAAAGAAAATGCTAAGTGAATGAAGGTATAGATTTTGCAGATAACACAAATCCAAGAAAGATAGCAATTTTGATGGATGAAAGAATTAGGAATTAGCATGGGAAAATGATTATATTATATAACAATAACTGCAAAGTTCTGCAAATGGGTCCAAAACAAAAACTGTATATCTTAGGAGCATACTGAATAAAGAAATTTAAGAGTTTTCCTTTATTGAGGGTTCAAGAGACAGCAGCAAGGTGGTGTACTTGCAAAGGAATTGATGCAGGGTTAGGATGTGTTCCTAGAGACCTAATATCTGAAGAAGATGCTGGTCCTGCTGAAGAGTACACCAGTCAAACCACATGCAGAACATCTCATCCAGTCCTGGACACCACTTTAAGTAGCAAAACACAAACTAGAGTATATTTAGGGGATGGGGACAAGAAGGCAAAGGGACTTGAAAGTGTTGCAGAATGGCCTAGGGATGAAAAACCCCCAGAACCACGAACTTAAGGCAGATAGTGTGGTTAATGAAGGCAGCCTTCAAGTCTCTGAATAGTTGTCATGAGGAAGAAGAATTAGGCTCATTACGTGTCTCCTGGGAGAGGAAAAGTAAGATCCATGGGTAGAATCTATATTATTTCTGTCAATGAAAAGTTAACTGGACAACTTATCTTCAACCCATTCATCATCTTGATGGTGGACATACTACACTGAACAAAGTAGACAGGCTGCCTTCATGGAACTTATGATCTGGTAGCGCGACTGACATTAAACAAAAACAACGTGACATAAATGTTTAAGGACAGGTAGAAAATGCTGTCAGAGTTCCCCAAGTTTTCAGGAATTGATTTGTTTTGATCTAATATTTGCTTTGTATTATTTTATTTAAGATTCAAGGAACTGAAAACCAAACAATGTTGCTGGAGCCTAATGAGAAAATGGGAGAATGGTATGAATTGTTGGGAGACCAATTAAGATGCTAGAGCAAAAGACCAGAAGAGATATTAAGTAATGGGCTAAACTAGAGCATGTGGCGGCAATGGAAGCAGAGACAAATCCTCGTATTTAAGGTTCACTTTGGAGGTAAAAGCTAAATGACTTCAAGATGTGTTGCGCAGAGGTAAATGAGACATTTGTTAATTCACATTCTTTGATGTTTTGGTATTATCCGAACAAAAACTGATCTAAAATATTTTACACTCTCCATAAAGAAAGTGTTTATGGAGTCAATGAAACAAATTTGGAGGGAAGGGATTTGGAAGGAAACGTTGAACCTACTTCAGAGAATACATAAATATTTTTAAGGGCTTAGGTAAATGCTACATTAGAATAGACTCACATGGGATCTCTATAATTTGAAATAAATTTCTGAAGTTCAGGCTTCTCACAGATCCAAATTAGTCTTTATCCCACAATCACTTATCCATTCAAAAATTTTTATTTGACGTTTAAAATATGCAAGAAGATGTGTGGGTTGCAAAGGTGAATCAGGAAAGGGCTTGTGGAAAAGTGAGAGGAACACAGACTGTGCCCTGACTTAAGGCCCCTGGGACAAGTGCAAAGCCAATGATTTAGGGGAACAGTGAAGGATTTATCTGGGCTGTGCCCTGAAAGTGGGACATTCAGAAACAGAGTAGCAGACATTCAAAGAGGATCTACAGCATGAGCTGCGACACAGCAGCAAGAGGCTTGGGAACATGGGCTGTAGCAGTAGGAATGTTAAAATAGAGTGGGGTAATGACTGAAAAATGTTAGTGGATGTTCAGTCAATGGAAAATGAAAAGTGTCCCCCTAATGTACTTTGTGCATCACAGACTCATCTAAACATTACCTGAATAGGAACTTGGAAAGCAAACTCTCCCACCCCCTTGGTTTTCATCATTGCTTTGCTACGGCTTGACCATCTGAGCCAGGACCTAGGACTTGAAAGTGGTCTTTCTCCTGTGGCAACAAAAAATATTGATCAGGCCAGGCACAGTGGCTCACACCTGTAATTGTAGCAGTCTGGGATGCTTAGGCAGGAGGATCACTTGAGCCCCGGAGTCTGAGACCAGCCTGAGCAAGAGCGAGACCCCATCTCTACTCACTCTACCCACGGCAACAGAGTGAGACTGTCTCAAAAAAAAAAAAAATTCATTAAACTTCCAGGTTTCCAGTGATTATACCCTGTATCCACTCCAATGTTCTCTTAAACTTTGGGTGATATTATTGCTTTATAATCAAGCTTTCAAGTCATCTATATACTCCACCAAGTCAAATTTCCTTTGGGAAGGCTCCAAGATACCAAGCAGGCCTGCAAGCCCTTATTTGGGGTACAAATGTTTAAAGCCTTCCTAAGGTACCTCATGTCTGTTTTTCTCCTACCAACCCCAAAACAAAGCTGCATACTTCCAAGAAAGATCTGAGTGCAGCAAGTCTGAGAATTCTATGCCTAAATTGCCTAAATAGAGTCAAGGAAACATGGGATTGATGGTTACTCACCCAAGACATCAGCAGCAGGCTTAGGTCTTTCTGCCAAAAGAGGTGGTCTACATCCCTTTGTCCAGAAATATCAGAGAACATTTTGGAAAGACATTGCCCCATAATATGACATCATCCTTTCTTTAGAAATACCAGTGCCTTTTATTAGTCAACTGTCGGTGGCTATTTCTTTTGAGCTGTTTTTTCCAATAGTGATCAAGTCGAAACAATCTATCCATTTTCATTCACCTCATTGATTAGTCCTACCCATTAAAAAAAAAAAATGACTGTTCAGGATCAAGAACAAAGTAGGACAAAACCTACACAGTATAGAATAAACTTTGATCTCGTTATTACTCCATACTAACCTGATAATTAGATAATGACAAAGAGCTATGAACCATATGCAGCTATGAGTTATCGCTGGCAGCCTCTGTCTTCATACCAAAGATAGCACCATTTGCCTGGTCGCGGGGAACTCAATGCTTGCGTTTCCCTTGAGGGCCACCTAGGGAGTTTCTCACATTGAAAGATGGTTTATTTAAGTGATCACAGCTAGTGTCAGTGAAAGATGGTGAGGCTCAGAGAGTGACGACCACCTGTCATCTCTTATTAGTTTGGTATTTCACACTGGAGATTTCTTATATTACAGGACACTGAAATTACTTACATCTGATAACTGAATTATAATTAAATTTTATGTAGATTATTAAATACCATGGTTCCTGTTACAGGGAAACATAAATAACGGCATCAAGACACACTCATTACAGAATTCTCTTATTTATTTCTAGTATACCCTGTCAGTTTGTCTCTAAGTGGAGGCTTTGCCAGACCTACCTGCACATAGCACCTTTTCCATCTCTGCTGTGCTCAGGGCAGGGAAGAGAGTGGTCACATGCTTATGATGACCCACTGGAGGGAGAGCCTGGACTAGAGATCTGATCTCTCTGGCCCAAAGAGAACCCATGTAAAATAACAGACTAACCACTTATGAAACCTAAAGTAGAAAACCAATCCACAAATAGCTGAAAGGACCATAACAATAATCCTTCTAAAGTTTTTCTACATATTAATGTCAAAATCCCTCAGTTCACAATCCTCCAGGGAAAACTAGAGTATGAGGAAGTATGAAGACCTCATGTCTTTGCCACACTCAGGTTTGGATTTCTCTCTATTTTCTAACTGATGTCTTCTCAGAAAAGTCCAACTCACAATTGCACCCCCTCCTCTAAATTTCTTGAGCAGACGTTGTGTGTTTTATTCTTCATTACCTTGTGAACCTCTCTAGAACCATCATGTGGAAGTGTTACTTATCTCTTCTATTGATATTTAACTTTCATGTATCATAGACTTCTATTCCTAGTAAGAGCATAAGATTTGTGTGATTAGACCCGGTTTTTATGCCTCTGGTTCACCCTGATAGTACATAGGTATATAATAAACACCTGTTGCTTGATTAGAAAAGAATGGTGTTGGGAAATCTCAAAATCAAGAGAAAATTTATACAGCAAATATTGCTGCCAGACAAATGGAGTTCGTAAAATTCAGTATGAGGCAATTCACAAGGTCTAAGTCAAAGCATATTAGAACCCACTTTTAATTTTTTTTTAGAGTAAAGGATAATGTCCCCAGAACCTGAAGAACTCAAGATTAATATACTGAGAAGTGAGCAGAGGAGTTGGTGAAGAGCTCACGACTGGCATTGCTAGGATATTTCCTTGGTGGGCATTTTTTTTTTTTTGAAACAGAGTCTCACTCTGTTGCCCGGGCTAGCGTGCTGTGGCATCAGCCTAGCTCACAGCAACCTCAAACTCCTGGGCTGAAGCAATCCTCCTGCCTCAGCCTCCCGAGTAGCTGGGACTACAGGCATGCGCCACCATGCCCGGCTAATTTTTTTCTATATATTTTTAGTTGGCCAATCAATTTCTTTTCTATTTTTAGTACAGACAGGGTCTTGCTCTTGCTCAGGCTGGCCTCGAACTCCTGACCTTGAGCGATCCACCCGCCTCAGCCTCCTAGAGTGCCAGGACCACAGGCATGAGCCACCGCGCCCGGCCTTTGGTGGGCATTTTTGATGTGCAGCCAAAACATGTGGTCATTGCCTTTATGAAGGCACATGGTCCGTTCTCCCATTCCCTTCTCAGCAATCAGACCATGACAGCTCCACACCTGGACTCAAGTGGAAATGCATGTGCTAGAAACACAAAAGGAGAAAGCCAGAGTGACATTTTTATAGCAACAATCTGGTACTTCTAGGATGAGCTTATTAGTATTAACCAGAAAGGAAAATATTAAATATCAATAATAGAGCCCAACAAGGAAGATTTAAACAGCTTTCAAGCTCAGGAAGAAAAAAATTGGGGGACAATGCTGGTTTGGTCCCCACTTGGACCCCTCTTCAGTTACCTGTCCAACACACCATTCTTCAGTGCATTAGTGGTTGTACATGTTTGTGAACTTCAACATTGGAGGTGAGTGCGAAACAGGTCAAAGTCACCACATCGCTTTGAGGAACTGCAATTTGAGGTCCTAGCCAACATCACCCTAGTCCCGCTCATGCCTGTCTTCACTTCCTCTGCCACCAGCTTGTGCTGAAGTCCCAGAATAGCTCCCCGTCGCGTCCTCAGTGAGATTTCCATTTTAAAGGATGGTACTGTCTCAGCAGGCTTCTGCTGGCGGGCTGGGTAGCACCGCAGCTGAAGCTAGCAAAAGAAAGCCATGCGTCCTTTGTGTCATTTTGACCCAACAACTTAAAGTGCTTAAAAAATTCTTTTGTTGTATTAAAAGCTCTAGTCGGACAAAAGTAAATATAAACATATGAAGAGAAGAAACATGTATGTAAGGAGCCATCCGAATTTTAATTAGGAAGGTACAAGTTTTGAATCTCAATCTGTTGAGTCATTTGGGACCTTTGTGCCTGACTTCCCTCATAATAACAGCACCTATCCCATAATGACATTGTGAGAATAATTAAATAAGTTAATATATTTGAAGCACTTGGAACAATGCTTGCCACATGGTAAGTGGCAGTGTTGCTCGGTACTTCTCATTGCTAGAGGCTATTGTCAGTTGATGGACATCACCAAATTTAGATGAGAAATTCTCACTGATTTCAAAATGTGCACTATAAACATTGGTCATAGGTGGGGTACTATTATGAGTTGAACTGTGTCCCCTTGAAATTCATATGTGGTAGTTCTGTCCTCTAGCACCCTAGAATATGACCTTATTTGAGAATAGGGTCATTGTAGATACAACTAGTTAGGACAAGGTATATTGGAGTAGTGTGTGCCCTTAATATAATATGGCTGGTGTCCTTATAAAAAGAGCAAACTCAGAGACAGACACACACATAGGGAGATGCCATGTGAAGATGACGATAGATATCAGGTTGATGTGCCTAGAAACCTAGGAACACCAAAGCCTGCCGGCATACCACCGGCAGCTAGAAGAGAGTCACAGAGCAGCTCAGAAGGAACCGACCCTGTCAACACCTTGATCTTGGGCTTCTAGCCTCCAGATAGTGAGACAGTAAATTTCTGTTGTTTAGGCCACCCAGTCTGTGGCACTGTGTTATGGCAGCCTCAGCAAACAAATACAAGTCCAGGCCCAAATGTCAATGTCAGCTGAGCTCAGTCAAGTGAGAACTGCTTGTTGAACACCTCAGGACCACTGTGGCAGGGATTAAGGGGGAGAAAAGCTTTCTAAGGTGCAGTCCTTGGATTTGAAGACTGACACTCTAAACTGAGGAGGCAAACACATACGCACATGTGTGCGCGCACACACACACACACAGACAATTCAATGCATAATGAAAAAAGTGTATAATCAATGT
The DNA here is from genome assembly GCA_963574885.1 of Lepilemur ruficaudatus. Classification (NCBI taxonomy): domain Eukaryota; kingdom Metazoa; phylum Chordata; class Mammalia; order Primates; family Lepilemuridae; genus Lepilemur; species Lepilemur ruficaudatus. The sequence continues at coordinate 7,618 of CAUYRT010016956.1, forward strand.
CCAATGAGTGGTCGAATGATACACATTACAAGAGTTCAGAGCTAGGTACTCAGGAAAGGCCCCATTCAGAAATACCCCACATGCATTCCAACATGGGGTGGAAATAGTTAAATTCCTGCAAAATTCTTTAAAGCCAAAAAATCTATCCTCAAGAATCCTGCATGCTCCTTTCATGCTGTCTCTAATTCTAGCTGCCTTTTTCTCAGCTCATCCTTTGGGGTGTATCTTTTCAATCCATAGTCATTCCCGTCTAAGTGTGAAATCCCTCCTCTTTTGTTCCTTCAACTTTCTTTGCAGAAGATGCTTCGCAGCAACAATCACATTAGCTTTACAAATGCTGTTTGGAAACCCAAGCAGAGCCATTGCTTTCTCAGATGGTTGGGAACTTGGTACTCCAAATGATTTTTTTATCCCAATTTCAGGGACATGCTGCTCAGATATACAGAGAGAAAGACGATTGAAAGAAAAATCCTCCCTCCCCCCCACCCCTGCCAACAGAAACATGGAGCTTTCTGCGGAAGGCGCCAACACCACAACAAACAAACAAATAAATAATAAATATTCTTTCACTAAAATGATAAGTCTCACTTCAGTAAGCAACACATTATGCACCATCCTGGTATAATAAAGCACACATCCCCTTGAATCATCCCCACTAATACAATGTATTCAGTGCTCATATGATTACACTTTTACAGCCTGTTAGCAAAAACACATACAATTGCAAAGTGCTGCTAATGCAATGTGACAGAATACTGTTATTACAAGAAGAAGTTGTCAGCACCGAGCAATTGATTTTCTTTCATCTCCTTCCTGCCTCTGCCCATCCTCCCGACCTCTCCTGGAGATGTTTATTATGTACTCTGGGTGCAGTCCTTTCTCTGAATCAATTCTATTAGAGTGTAGGGGAAGGAATACAAAGACAAGAAAAGTTAACATTATTCCAAATATTCTAAGGGGAAGAAAACTTCCTTTGGGGGATATTTTCTTCTCAGAGTATTTACTAAAGCTTCAGGAACTGGAGCTCCCATGCCCCAGCAGAAAGATCTGATCTTTTGTTCTATTACCCCATGACTATTTATTTTCCTCTTCCCTTCCCTTTCCTTCTTTTCATAAAATAAAAACCGAGATGGCTTTAGTGTATTAGGGCTCCTACTTTCCTGTTGATTTCCTTCCATGCATTTTGAAGAGCAACAGAGGGAAGAAATAAGGAATGTAAGAAGCCAAGAAGAAAAATGATTTGCTTATTGCTTTGTCAGGACTTTCTTTACAAATGTTTACCTCCATGCACAGGTGACAATAGATACACTAAACAAAGATGTCTTTCTTGAACTGAAAATAATTCTGTGGCTAGTACCAGCAACCTAATCTAGAATTATAGCATGGTACAACTGCATGGTATAGAGAGATTATTGTCCAATGCAGTCTTTTTACAGATAAGAAAATCCAGGCCTCAAGAGTTAGGGAATTTATTGGGGTTCTCACCACTATTTAGTGTTAGAACTGAATCTAGAAGCCAGTTTTTTGTTTCTATACCATGCGAGGCCTTTACGTGTAACACACATATATCAATATATGTGTTACTAAATTACCAGGTGGCCCTTAACACCTCATTTTTCTGTTTCTTGGTTATGATGGAATAGAAGAGTTCCACTTGCCCATGCAGGTGCCGGGAATAATAGAGAAGTCCACGTAAATTGTTTCATGGTCTTCCGAAAGAGTAAGTGACAAGAGGAAACATTAAAATATCCTGGTTTATAGATTCCATCTTGGGAAGTTGGACCTTCCAAGAGTACTAAAAAGTGTTATTTCTTCCCTACCCTGTTTAAATGTATAATTCCCATGTCTTTCTTTTCCCATCGACTGTATTAAATAGAGTGCCCTTTGTTGGTACCTAAAATAAATGCTGACTCCTCCTCTTGCTCAGGATCTCATTATAAAATTCTCTTGAATATCCAAGAATCACATCAACCAAAAGTTACATCTAGGTCCCCAAACATTATTGTCCATTAGCATTAGAAAGTTAAGGCTTCAACCAGTTAGGTTTTGACCCATTGGGCCACTTTCATCTGTCGTTCTGGTTAGACTGTACATTTTTAAAAACTGACTGCAGAGATTGGGATCTTTTCTCTTGAAGATGGTTTAAGGTGCTCCCATGTGAGAACAGGAGGCATAGATGTGAGTTTTGTGCACTTGACTTTGGCTTTGGCTTACGATGCCAACTAGCAAATGTGCTTGGGTGGAAAGCGTTTAATTAGGGCCAAACGTCATCTGCACTGAATAGGGACTTGCAGATACAACCTCTGTTGGAAAAAACCAACTCTCCGTCATGGCGCCACACCCTTGAGCTACTCATATTAAGAAAAGAAGAAAAGAAAGCAGGATGTTCCTCACATAATTCAGTGTAGCAACCCTCCAGAAGCATTGGCCCGCTGCGACACGGGTGATCTGAGGCAACCATATGGAGTGCAGGGACATAATGCTGCAGTCCACCCATCTCATCTTTACTGTTCCCCTTTCTCCATTTGACACCACGTTCTGGTGCCCCTCTACGAGCCCCGCTGAAGCCTGCCTCCTTTAAACAGTGTTCTTGGCTTTCGTCTTTCCACATCACAGTTTCCATTTCCTATTTCTTCCCCTGCCCATAAATCTAATTGGTGCTAAGATGTTAGGTAGAAATCACCATTTTTGACCTTAAAAAATGGCAATTTCCCATAGTTCAACCTAATACTAATGGGTAGCAATTAAGTCGCTACCCCTCTCTGGTTTCTCTTGTCTTTATTTTTAACATCTTTTTACAAAAAGCTTCTTTAGACATAAATGTTTTTAATGGGAAAATTTCTGGCCCAGCTGACGTGTGTCTGATGTAAGGGGACTGTGACACTCCCAGAGATCCCATTAGATATCCAGCTACCCCACATCCCAATCCTGCAACTGAGAAAGGCGAGGGGTGAGGGAGTATTTGCTTCTTTGATATTCCAGTTCCCTTCAACTCATTTTACAGTGTTCACCAAACATCCACATATGGCAGGCCCAGCACTGAGTAGAATGAGAGAAGGAAAGACGGAGAAAGAGGAAGGCATAGTCTAGGGCATCCAGAAACTCCTAATCTGGGTAGGAGGACAAAGCCACAAGCAGAATGAGCCAAGTGGCAAAGCAGGGCCACTGCCAAATGTTTCGAGAGCCAGGTCTGAAGAGGTGAATTCCTACTTAGAGCACCAGTGAAGGCAACAGGAACAGGAGCGTCACACTGGGTCCTCGTGGGAGGTATCCATAGGTAGACCTTTGGGGCTAGGGCATGGACCAGAAGCACAAGCAGTATTAATAATCAAACAGGTTTCCTTCTAGGAGCTAGTCGTGAAAGTGGTTACGACATTCCTAGCGGAGGCCATTGTCTCCTGCTGTTCGGATGAGGGATGCAGGCCAGCACAAGAGCTGGGGAGGATGCCGTGCATATGTTTGTTTGTATCTCCATGTGTTCATTTATAGAGCACTTTAACTAACCAGCTATGATCTTCTCCGGAATAGTAGATAAAATGACAAATGAAATATGGGGCAATAACAGGAGGCTAAGGCAAAGTTGCTGGTTTGAATATATGCCTCTTCGTAGGCAGATAGGCTATAACATGATAATAATAAAATATAGATAACTTACATAAAAAATATAAACATTAGGTAATTGCTGAAATATCAGTTCCTTATAAAATAATTGGTAATGACCTTTGATAAAGAAATCACATTGTGATATTGCTGACAGGACAATTTTCCACCCAGGCAGTGGGGAGAAATGTAGCAGCTGGTTCTACAGGCAGGGAAAACCTAAGTTAATTTGTTAACTCAGGCAAGAAGACTCTGCTCATTTATTGTTATAAGGTTGAATGAGTACCTATTTTTAACAGTTGGACAGCCCAGTGCTGCTGTTCTTGGATAGGGTGTCAGGTCATCGCCAGAGCCTGCCCATAGTCCCAGGGGTCAGGCAGGGTTCTAGTGCATCCTGATGGGTTCTTCAGTCAAACTCTCAAAAAGCAGGAAGTACCAGGCATTAACACACCAGGACCAATCTCCTACTAATCAGGAATAGGAATTGGTAGAAAATAACCCAGATTCATCTCACCTCAGTGATACTACCCTGATGTGTATTCCTCATCTGTCAGAGGGTTTCCAGCAGAATTGAATCTCAGTTGCCAACCGTAACCCATTCATTGAGGTACATTTTATTGGCTTTCTTCACTCTCTGTCACCATTTTGCACTCCCTCTCTGGGCTTCCTGGGATTACCTCCAAAATAGACTACCTGTACTCAAATTGTTGCCCCAGGAGCTGCTTGGGGGAGTAGGGATGTGGAGAACCAAACTACGACACGTCACTTTTTCATATGTTGATGTGTCAACAAATATTGATTGAGTACCTATCATCTAAATAGCCTAATGCTGGACTTAAACTATAAGAAAGTTTATGTCTCTAATTGCCAGGAACTCATGATCTAAGTGGGCAAGTTAAACATGGATTCATAAGATATTAAGCAATAAAAGCAGGCAGTATGTGGTGAATACAACATGAGCTATCCAAGTAAAATTGGGAAATGCATAGATTTGGGTAGGTGGAATGGAAGGGGAAAGACAGTTCTGTTGGAATGACACAAATGAAGATATACACTGTCTCTGAGAAGTTCTGCAATAAAAAAACCTACTAAAATATGATTAACCCAGTGTTTTTCAAACATTTCTGATCCTGGAAACTTTCCCTCGTGTAACACCTTATAAAACTAATGTTCAAAGGAACCCACTTTGGGAAATGCTGTCTTAGAAATTAAGTTCCAGCTTCTAGTGCTAGAATCCAATGCCTTTCTTAGTTTAGCACCAAGTTTCTCTACCTCCAACCCCAATGGCCAACCTACAAGTGAGGTAACTCCACCCTTCAAGCCAGTTTGAATGAAACAGACAGACTGAGCAGTCTTCCAAGATATTTGAGCTTTTCTGCATGATGTCAGGGTAGATGTATATCTGTCTAACATCTACAAAACTATTTAAAGCCCTGGGAACAATAAGGAGAAGGTGACACATATTTAGTCCATTCTTTAGAACTCCAACTGCTTGAAGAGAAAATGATCAGTTTGTTCTCTGTGAGAATATAAATCTGGTCAGCTGTTATTATCTGCATCAGATGAAGCGCAACCTTGCTGCCTGCCTGGGTTCAGATCCTAGGCAACCTAGGGTGAATCACTTTAATCCTCTATGGCTCTGTCTCATCTTTCAAATGTACTTACTTCTTTGGGTTACTGTGGATATAATGAAACAATACATTCAAAGGGCTTAGCATTGTTCCCGGCTCACAGCAAGTGTGCAACAAACGGTAGCTGTGCCTATTGTTAATACCAGTATCATCATCATTACTTGGTTCCCTTTTATCTAGAGTGGGTTTTTTCCCAGCTGTGACCAAGACCACCTTGACTAGAACGTACAACTCTGGCCACTTGCAGTGTCTGGACAATGCCCAGATGAGCCAGACAAAACACAGACAAGTTCTTAAAAAGCGAACTTGATACTCTTCCAGGGGAAATTATTTCCACTGATATCACTTTGGGAAATCTGAATTTAATACATGAAATTGACTCTACAGATAACTTTTCAGAAGAGAAATTACTGAGAAAAAATAAGATAGATTTTTATACGAATTTTTCAGAGTTTTGTGTTTTTTAGGACATTTTTTTACTTGCCTTCTTGCTTCAATGCATATAATTACTCTGAAGAGGCATGAGTCAGTGCCTGGGTTTCATTTGCTTGTAAAATCTTATGTACATATGTGTCATCCTAGTATCAGAATACCATGGAGGGCTTAAATAAATAAAATCGAGTCTTGGTGGAAGATTTTTCTCTTTCTCTCCTCTTTCTTCTTTCCCCTCTTCCAGTCCCCCATCTTTCTCCATTTTTCTATCTTTATCACTCTCTCTCTCTCCCTCTTCTTTCCATCTTCTCTCTTTTCCACATTCTCTCCGATTCTCTGTACATTTTGTTCAGATTCTCTCTTTCTCTCCTTTTCCAGTGCTGACTGTAATCCCAAAAGGTACAATCCCAAACTCCATAATCCCAAATCATGGGATCCCAAATGTTGAAATTCCTAAAGCTAAATTCTGGGGAAGGAGATAGTGTGTTTTCAGTTGTATGTGGAATAATTGCATCATGTCAGTTGCACCATGTTAGGTGGATCTATCATCTTGTTATTGCCTTTGTCTGGAAATTAAGTATAGTGTAAGCAAGTGCCTATGGATACCAACTTGATGAGAGGTGGATTTGTACACTTAATTTTAGGTGTCAACTGACTGGATTAAGGAACACTTAGAAACCTGATAAAGCTTTATTTTGAGTGTGTCTGTGAGGGTGTTTCCAGAGGAGATTAGCATGTGAGGCTGAGCATACCAAGTGGGGAAGATCTGCCCTCAATGCTGGTGGGTGGGAGTCGGGAGAGAACAAAGACAGAAGGCGAATTGGTCTGTGTCTGAGAGATGAGATAGACTGTTCTGTTGCCTTGGACATCAGAACCCCAGGCTTACAGGCCTTTGGAATCCAGGTCTTACACCAGCAGCCCCTAGGTCCTGAGGCTTTCAATGTTGGTCTGAGCATTACACCATAGGTTTCCCTGTTCTGAGGCCTTCTAACTTGGACTGAACCATGCTGTCGATGTTCCACATCCTTCAGCTTGCAAACAGCCTGTGTGGGACTTCACAGCCACCATAATCTTGTGAACCAACTCCACTAATAAATCCTCTGTCATATGTCTATGGACATATCCTATTGCTTCTGTCTCTCTGGAGAACAGAGTAATACGGATCTGGTATTGGGGAAGTAAATATCATTCCTTCTTACTGTATTCCTTACAACACAATGGAAGAGATCTGTGAAATTGTTCCCTCACAAAAAGACTGTGATAAGGTAAGTACATGAGTTACTTAATGGTGAAAGATAAAAGTTTAAAGGCTAATTATTATGGGTGCTGGGAAGGCTGAAAATTGCGTAATTGTAACAGACATTCAAATGGACAGCACATACTTGCAAACTTGTAGACCACAACCATTCTCCATATACAAGTGTGGCAATTGTTTTGAAGATTATAGAAGTGAAAACATAAATACAAGAAAGCTCCCCTGCCAAATTATTCAATCACATACAACTTCTGCTCCTTCACACATGACACCAATTTGCTCTGCTGCATATTTCATCCCTGCATCATTTCTAATGCTGGAGGTATAAATTGTGTAAAGACTTTTAGAGAACTCGAATTCCTTTTATGCACTCTTTACAAAAAATTTGACTCCACGAAAATGCATTATCACTATGTTGACTTTGTATAACTATTGTGTTTGTAAAAATGTTAAAACTTTCTTGATAAACAAAAAAAATGTCATTTTTGTACATCCGCATTTATAAAAGATAAAACTTCTCAAGATTTTGGCTATTTGTGCAGCTACACAGGCAGTGATAACCTGTATCAGCTTTTGATCAATCTTGTCAAAAGACTTAGGTTGTCCATAATAATATGTCTGATGACAGCAATTTTAAAGCTGGATGTACACAATTACCTATCACAGTGATATGCACTTATACATTTTGTTTTTTGATGTATTTTGTTATAAATGTGGTTCATCTGCACATAATGGTTATACTCATGTGATTGTCCTTAATATACTTGAGTGTTTATGTTTGCAAAAATATGTAAGTTATCATTACCTATTTTATTGTTTGAAGTGGTCTATAAAGTGTTCTGTCTTGTTTTTATGTTTCTCAAATAAATCCTCATTAAACATTTAAATAAATGTCTTTTAAAGAATTTTTACTATTTTTTCCAGAATTATATATTTGGGATTTTGATCTTTTGGGATTTCAACACTAGGTATTATGGTGTTCAGAATTGTGTCTTTCACAAGTGTAGCTCTGCCTCTCCATCTCTCTCTGTGGTGTGTCTTTCTTCTATCTGGGTATCTCTGTCTAGCTACCTGACTCTCTGCCCCTCTTTTTCTGTTTCTCTGGTTCTCTCTCTCTCTTTCCATATGTTTCTTTTTTTTCTGTCTCTCTGACTTTCTTTGTCTCTATGTCTACCTCTTTCAAGCATTAGCTCCAGATGGAACTAGACTCTGTATCTCACATTGTCCTCTAAGAGAGGATTTCCTGATGTAAATGGAATATGCAACATTTAATACTGCTGACAGCCTACTGAGTGACACGGCATCAGCAGACTTTACCGAATGTGTTGGAGGAGGGAGAAAACGACCCTCTCAAATCACTGCAAACACTGAAACAGATGAACAAAGGAAATTAAACCAGTTGCATCCAACAGACTTCGAAACACACCCACAAACCTTCTCTGCCCCCTCCTCCACCAGCAGATCTTCACACGTTTGCTAATGCCAGCTGGTTCATACACTCCAGAAGTATCACCCTTGCCAGTTACTGAAAGTGAGACTTTAAATATGGGTTAAATCGACTGGTCATTAGCCGGTCTTTCATCCATTTCCCCCCACCCTGGATTTTCTTCATCTGTGAAAACTCCATACTTTATACATCCATCAGAGGAGGAAAAATACTGCAGCAACTGGGATGAGTAAGAGAGGAAGGAGAAAATGGACAAATGTGGCCCAGAAATTCAGACATTTTCTGATATAAAAACAAGCAAAGGGATTGGAAGAACATCGTTAGTTTCAAATTGGTGGTAACTAAGTAAACATGTGTTTGACATATACAGAGAAATAGCTGCCATGTGTGTGACATCCTCTGGCAAAGAGATCAGAGAATGTGCGATTAGCCAGCTAATACTCATCATCTATCCTGGGGGTTTATACCAGTCTAGTCTCTACCCATTAGCAGGCTGGGCAGCTGGAGAAACTGAGGCATGGTTAAGTGTCTTGTCCCTCCTACCTCCCATCTCAGAGAAGCATGAGGTTGGCCACTGGGATGAGCTGGACAAAAACGCAGAGGCAAAGCTTGCTGCTGGCACCTTTTTGATTGGCCTTGGGACTCCAGGTGTTACACACACACACACATACACACTTCATAGCTACCTAGACCCTGTTCCTAATGCCGTTCCACTTTCCACCTGCAAACATCCATGTAAACAATCTCCTACGAGCTTACCATATCCTTTGGTTCTTACCTTCTCTCCTTCTTGACAGTAGATATTTATTGCTGTAATTTCATTACTTCAGGGTCCTGTCCTCTCTCTTCTAAACGTAGTCTCATTGATCTGAACTGAAATTAACCCACATGAATGGGTTTAACGGGTTAATGTGTTTCCCTTCTAAAAAGGCATTTGTTCAATGCAATAATGAAATAATAAATAATAAAAATATAAGAGGAGTCTGCTGGTAGGCATTTTAAACATGCAAGTTGGTAAAGAGCAGAATCTTTGAGGGCAGAGTAGCACCTGCTGCTTCTTGAATGACTAACTTAGAATGAGCCTTGAAATTCGATGCCATTCTTGTTAAATTTCTACACTTCATCATGGGTTGATTGAAATACAGAAGTTTCACATGTGTGCTCCTGGCTGCCAACATCTCAGTTAGAGGCACAAATCTTCGTGCACCAGAACTTAACTACACAGATTCATCCACTATATTCACTCACTATACAATAGAACTTTACTTGAAGCAGGTACGTCTTAGTACCAGTTTAAAAGGTTCAAGTGTTCCAAAGGTTTTGTTAGAAGTTACTCATACCTGCGAAGCAACCCTAGGGCTTGAGTACCGTAAACAGTGTTCTCTTAGATTCCAAGGGACTTTCTTCATACCTTTTAAAGTACAGTTGTAATGTCTGGGGCCCAAAAGCATTTTGAAATTTCTAGGAAAAAAGAGACAAAGCTTAAAACAGACTAAAGGTAAATTAACAAGGAGATAAATTTTTAGAGTTCAGTTTAAAAACAAAGAAGAAATCATTAGGCTAATATACATACGTGTTCATTTCATCTTAATATCTATAGTAAACACGATTTATTCAGACCCTTTTAACAAAGGTTCATTGGTTGTTTGCCATGTGCTAAGCATGGTGCTAGGTACAGAGCACTCAAAGTGAACAAGACAGACAGGGTGGTCCCTAATCTCACAGAGGTTATGATTGTCTAGCTAGAAAGGCAGACAACCAAGCAAATATAAGAAATATGGTAAATCTTAAAATAGAAGTACAAAAATCTACTCAAGGCTATGTGGAGATATAGCAGGGACCCCTAACCAAATTCTGAAGAAGGGAGCATGGAGGAGAAGGAAGACTAAAGAAGGGGCCAAGGGGCTTTCAAGAATCTCTGGGAAATAAAAACTACAGTAGAGGTTAAACTTGAGTGCAAAGTGGGTAGAGAGTGAAAAAGCAAGAGGGCTGGAGAGAAAAGGGTCATCTATGCTTCTGTTAGAAGTTTTGACTTTATCATAAGGGTCACAGGGAGCCACTGAAGGCTTTTGAGCAAGCTTTTCATGTGATCAGACATGACTGTGAATGAATCCAGGAGAGTCTACATTTTGAAGATATGCCTGTTAACATACAGGGAGCTCTCAAGGTTGTTAAAATTGTCTCAAGAAATGTCTGCAAGGCATCAGATGCAAACAAGCATGATCAAAGGCCCTCTTGCTAAGCTTCCTCAAAAAACAAGACTCTACTTCATTGGGCATGGGAGTGGTCTGTCATTATCTGACTTCTGTATTAGCAAAGAACATGATTTAGAAGCACAGAAGCTTGTCTAGATTTGAGGAAAGTCAAACCCCGATTAATCAAGTTTAAAATATTCACTGTCCTGCATGATCTAAGTCACCATTCTTTTTCCATCAAAGATTTAGTCAGCAAGACTCATAGCTGCATGATTTCTGGAAATGGGGCCACAAAAGCAGATCATGGAGTTCTAACCCAGTTCTTGGTGATCCTATAGTTGGATGGAGTACAGTGTCGACAGATGAGCCCAGATGGCCATTGGAATGTGGGCTCTGAGGTGAGAATTCATTTCTAGGCTTTCTAGTGGTCCTTGGTGAAGCCACAGCAGTGGTAGATGAAGCTCTTCTCTCTCTCTCTTCTTCTCTCTCTCTCTCTCTTTCTACCCCCCACCCCCTACTTCTCTCTCTCAAAGCCACTCTTTTGCAAACTGGTTCTGTTAACTTCATCTGACATAGCCTGCTCTGCCTTGTCCAGAAAAGCAGGGGCCCAGGGTCAGAACATGTCCATGCTTTGTGACCCCAGAGCTTTCACACAAGCCACGGGAGCTATATGACAACATTTGATAGAGCCATTGTTAATTGACTCTATTTTCATTGTTTGTTTGATTTTATAACTCAACTAGTCTCCAAGGAGTAAACTTTCTAGTCCACCATATGTACTATACAGTTAATTATAACACACTCCCTGTCTTACCCATAGACCCTGAACATAAGGATGTTTCTAGTCTACATATGGTGAACAATACTGTTCATGCATTCTACCCTCAACGCATTTCCTAGAGCCTTCACACAGTGGACATTAATGACTTCTTTGGGCCCCTTCTGGTTTCACCAGACGAACAAAAATGAAAATAAGCAGCTGTCATACTTTAACTTAAAAAAAGAAAGAAAGAAATTCATCAAGCCTACTCCAATTTGGAGAAGTGTTTGGCTTAGAGAGAGAGGAATCGGCTGTACCATTGGTGGCAAAAAGCTCACTTACTAATGCACCACTTCCTGACATTTAATTTGCACAATTTGTCTCTTATTATCTGGCAACTCTCAGAAGATTTTGGAAGCAGGAAAAAAGAAAGCAGAAACATAATAAGCAGTAAGATTAAAACGTAAGAACGTGGGGGGCACCAAGTTAAGAATCAGACAGCTAGTTAGACCATGTCTCCCAGCCAATCAACACCTGTTGACAAACCACTCCAACCAGATAATGGCCATAAAAAAGGAACCAGATGGAAGAGTAGCCAGAATACAACACGCAATAATAAAACAAAAGTCATTTTTGTTAGTTGCCCAGCACGTTACACACCAGAGAACTCATTCGAATCTAAAGTTAGATGTGATATATCTGAGAATATTATCATGCACCTAGATAGGGGAAATTGCATATTTTCCATCATAAAAAAATATCAAAATGTTTTATCTGTGCTTCTGTGATTCAAAAATGACTGAAGCTGTGAACTTCAAATTTGGCAAGACTGTAGTCCTCATTAAGGAAGGGAAGGGAAGCCAATTTTGAAGAAAAATGGTTTCCTATTTTTGAGTGTAGAAGGCTTAAACAATGAGTGTTGAGCCTAAGATGAGGAATATTTCCTCTGCTGTTTTAGCTTCCATTTGGATAAAGATTATTAACCAGAGAATAAAACTAGACATGTCTCTTTTTGACTTATAAATGAAAACACCTTCCCTGATTCCTTTGTTGTTTCTCTTCGACCTTTCTAATTGAAGTTGAATTTGCTTACATGAAGTTAAGATGTAAAATTAAAGCATCCAAAAAATCGTAATTCATACAGTGGCTTTACATTGGCCAACTTAGGCCTGGAATCATCTATCCCCATGTGTTTTTAGAATTAAAAGTCTTCGGTGCAGATATATAGGACGTGCATGGGACTAAAAGAATACTGTTATAGGAAATGTAACTTTGAAATTTCCTGATTGGACTGCAAAGATTTCAGTCTTAACACTGTGTCAATATTGGCTTTAAATATGTACATGTTTGTTTATTGGCACACACACACATACACACAGGAATCACATCCATAAAATGCACCTACATCTGTGGTTAAACATAGCAGCTGTTTAACAGCCCAGTATAACATTCCGAAAAAAACTGGGGCCTGAATTAAGAATCCAGTCAAAGCTGCAGCAGGAACTGAGGTCCTATATTAGGAATGCTGTCTTGAGAGCTCTCCAAGCTTCCCCCAGACAGGAGTGCTTTGCCAAATTCACGGCATGGTTCCTAAAATTTGGAATCGGTAATGAAAGCCCCCGACTTTATTCCTTGCTCTAATAATTGTATTGTAATAAATAATACTTTGAAGTCCAGCTCAAAGTAGAACCAAAGCAATTTAAAGTCTGCTAAAAGTGTACATTTACTGATCTCTGCAACACTGATGATGAAAAGAAGCAGATGCAACCCAAAGTTCTGTTCACATCCCACAAAAGAAAAGGGCCACCCATAAGCAAGGTGATGGCATAGCAGCTAACACACACCTTCTTTAGCATTCCACACTGTAGCACCTTCTTTGGCTGCACTCTCTGTGTCCAAGAGCCTAAGTAAAAATAATCTTGGAAATGACCGAGGAAATGCACAGCAATTTGACATCACACCCATAAATCATCAGGACGCATTAGAGCAGGCAATCTTGAATGTAAGGGCACCCCACCCTTCCTTAGCAATTTTTGCCATTGACTGAGGTTATTGGAGAGACCGCCAAGGGGTATACCAAAAAACCAAAAAAGGCACGTAGCATTTCTGTCACCAAAAACTACCCAAATTTCCAGATACAGATATGAGACATTTTTATTACAAAATGAGTTTGCAGATTTTTGCTGCTGATTTTATCACTGAAGTTCCTTTTTCTCTCTGGTCACCTGTTTTTTTGTTTTTCTTTTTTTTTTTTCTAATTTTGCTTCTTTACATGTGAGCTGAATCAGTGCATCTTACCCACACCCTACTACTGCATTTTCCTTCCAACAGCTGTACAATGAACTCCAATTCCCTAGCCTGGCCACTGAAGGCCTTCCTATAATCTGATTTCATGCATTCATTATTCATGTATTCATCCTTTCATTTATTCATTTATCTTTCATTAAATTAGTATTTATTAAGTCCAAGGTATGACGATAAGAAACTGGGAATACATGAATAAGATTCACTAACGGCATTGAGGAACTTAGAGTCTAGCATGAGGCACACAAAATAACTATTAATTATAATACAATAAGGTAATAAAGGGCTAAGATAGAGCAATGTACAAAACACCATGGAACAATAGGGAGCAATGTGCCTAATTCTGCCATAAAAAAGGAGAGAAGGGAAGTGAGCTAAGGTTCAAAGCCTGAGTAGGAATTTACCAAAGGATACACAAAATGAGGTGGAAGGGGCTGTAACAAGAAGGAACAATGTGAGCAAAGGTCAATGGGGTGGAAATATCCAACATTCCAATATGGTGGTACCCATAGTGGGCAGAGCAGGAGAGGGAGATTGAAGTATAGGGGTAAATATGTCGGCAGCAGCCGGAGCCCACAAGGCCAGGAGAGCTCTGCCAGAAATTTTGCATTGTTTCATGGTTTGGTAGACCACTGAAAAATTCCAGTTAAGATTCTAGATCTAGTTAATCTAGAAAGAATCTAGTTCACGTGTAGTTTTGTAAAATCACATGAGTAGAGTGTGCGACATGGAAGATACACCTAAGGTATTCCATCTTATTTCCTACCATCTGTCTTTCTGAAAACTTACTCTAGTTCAACTAATGCAGCAAGTAGGAACTACTTCTGCAACACAGGTGTGCAAGAAACAGGCCTGTCTAAATTTTAAAACAAGCCTCTGTTCTCAGGGAACCCTAGGTTTCCTTTGCCCAACTTTCTAAGCTCTTACAGAGTGAGTGCCTGAAGGATCTAACAGCTCTTAATTATATCTGCTCCTCATTCTTGAAGGGAACCTATCCTGTGCCTTTATATATCCCCTAACACACTAGACTCGTAGTACACCATGAAACTAATTCACCTTACTCTTCCTTCACAAAAACTTTGCCACCCACTGCAGACTTTGCACTTTGTGTTTTTGCAACTCTTCCGGCCAGTGCTCAGGGTGCTCATCACCTGAGGATCTTGTAAAATTTCTGATTCTGATTCCCTGGGCCTGAGCTTCAGCATTTCTAACAATCTCCCTGGTGATCTTGATGCTGCTGGTCCACGGACCACACTTTGAGTAGCAGGAATCTGCGTGTTATCATGTTCTACGTCTCCTAAGACATGGCTTCTCTATTATTAATCTATTATTTGGGTTTTTAAAAAATTATTCATTTATTTACATAACTTAGGAATATTAGCTCTTTTTGAAAGCAAAGACTGTGTCTTTCACATTCCTGCATCTGCCACTGATAGCTTCTTCCAATTGATTTGCTGAGTATGTGCTCCATACTGCTCTGAAGCCCTTTACTGGATATCAGCTATCCTCAGGATTCTGTTCAAACTTCTTAGATCACACCAAAAACCTGGCCCTGATCCTTCTCTAGCCTGATCTGCTGCACCCCCACCTCCTGCTGTGTCCCTGCCATCACCTGTGTGTGGCTCCCTCACTCAGATGGGGGCACAGGGGTACATTCCTGACTACGATGCAAGATGTTGCTCACCTCAGGACTCTGGGGAGTTAAAGAAAGGATGGAAAATACATTCAATTTCTTTTGCCTTCAACTTTAAGTCTGGACGAAGGGCTCTCCATAACTCAGAGGCAGGCAGGACCTCTCCCAGTATCAGAAGCAACAGCAAGCTGACCTGTACCACGAGGAATGTGAAGCCATTTTCTCTGTTCTTCTGCTCCTTCATCCTCTCTTCCCCAATTTCTTTCATCTGTGCACTCACTACTTCCTGCTTTGGTTATGTTCTCCTATCGCATGGTCTAACTTCTAATTACTTTTCTCTCACTATTTTTTCATCTTCAATAATTTTAGATTTTCTCCCAGAATATCCATCTTTGGCCTTTGTTTCTCTGGCTGCATTACTTTCCCTTTAAAGACTTCCATTCCCAGCTCTCATAAGTGGCTTTCCTGTTGCCTCCTGGGTCCAACCGCCCTTTTGGTAATCTGGTACATAGATGACAAACTCCATCTTTGCTCTCCTGACCGGCCACAGATGCATATTTAGAGATTGACTTTCAAGTTTATTCGTGTTGTACCACCTATCATTCTACAAAATTGGATTTTATGATTTCATGGCCTCCCCCATGCACACCATTGAGCATGTCTTTATCTCTTTCTCCATCTTAATTAAAGCCAGTTAAACTCACATGCACAAATTAAAACGTATTTTACATACGTTCTCTACATAGTTGCTGGCGATGTACATGTGAGCATAGAAGTGAAAGCAATAGCTGAGGATGTTACAGCCTGCAGCTGCTACCTGCTCCAGACACCTACATGGGGTTTGCTGACAGGCAGCCCAAGTGGTCTCAAGGCTGGAATTCTGACAAGTACTGCACCTGCTAAGGGAATTGATCTGATCAGAGCTTGTTTAGAGGCAAAGTGACATCAGTGAAGATCTCTTCCCTTATCAGGTTACAGATTGCTTTCCCATAAGCCACCAGAAATCTAAAGACTCATCAGAAACTTAAGGGAAATTCTCACCCAGCTGCTTTCTCCCCTA
The DNA here is from genome assembly GCA_963574885.1 of Lepilemur ruficaudatus. NCBI lineage: Eukaryota > Metazoa > Chordata > Mammalia > Primates > Lepilemuridae > Lepilemur > Lepilemur ruficaudatus. The sequence continues at coordinate 23,935 of CAUYRT010016956.1, forward strand.
AACGACTTGTCTGATGTTAGACTGATGGCTTAGGGCTTGGCATGAGGGTTTCATCCAGATGTGGTGGGCTTCAGGCCCCAGCACATTCTTCTTTCTAAGTGGTGGCCCGAAACCTGCCATCAGAAGGCATGAGGCAAGAGTGTTTTCAAGCTCTTTAGAGGATATTAGCATATTGCTCAAATGTCCTCTTGGGCAGATTTCTGTATTCCTTATGCATTCGATTAGCATGCTAAGGATATGCTTTCTCATGAAGAGTGAGGAAGAGCTGATACTTTCAGCAGGAATGGCCAGGTTCTGTCAAATCAGAGTGCTCCATGGGGTAGCTCAGCGTATTAGCCTGGTTCACAACCACAGGCCCAAAGAAATTAGGTGGAATCCAAAGGAATCCAGCTATAGTCCACCAAGCATTTAATCAAAACTGCTTAGCTCTTCAACCACACCATCCTCAGGTAGAAACTGTTACGTTCAGCGGCAGTAAATGTACGTTGCCCTGTAGGTGTGAGGAAACGGGGAAACACCAGGCAAAATTAGGAAGCTTGCTAAATTCAAGGGAGAGAACAGGAGGAAGAAAGACCACCATGCCTCCAAGACTCAGGCACCTGCCTGTCACTTTGGAAAGAATCTTGACAATTATTTTAATTTTATAATAGTTTTCTGATGCATTAAAAATGTCTTATAATTCCAGGCCCTACTTGCATATAGAAATTAAAATATATTGATCCACAATTTCCTTCACATTTCAATTTAAGTGTGATCAAAGGAAGGAGCTACTTTGTTTTTCTTTTATATCACTTTCCTGCAAAAAGGGGAAAAAACAAACACAGGTGCTTTAAAATTTTCAAGGTGCAAACTAAATTACATGATGCCCAGGAGTGTGCAGTAGCATTTCTTTGTTTGAGCATGGAATAAAAGACAGATAATTAGGAAATTGGGAGTCTATTAATTTTCCAAATTTACTCATGCAAGAACCACTGAGCTATGGTGATATTTGCTTACCTCGTCATTATGCAAAAATATATTAGCTAATTATTTTGACTAATGCAATTAAGATATGCATATTTAGCATAAACCATACAATAGAAATGTTACAGTCAGCAATTGCTGGGTTGCGCTCATGGGTAGCAGAGAGGCAAAAGTCCCTGCTCAGTCTCCAATGGTAAGCCACAAGATTGCTACAACTCTGCCTGCACTGTTATTATTAGTTTGGTTGCAGTAATTAATTTACTTTACAGCATGACTAGGTGGCACAGCTAGCAGTGGTATTAATTTTTGTTATGAGACACCTGAAGATGTCAGCTTTTGAGCAGCAGTGTCTGCACCTTTAATTGCCTTAATCAGTGGAAATGCAGTATCTCTTTCAGGGATCCAATTAAGAACGCTATTGTTATTTTTCTTTTCTCTCTAACCCTTACTAATGAACACAGGAGCTAGGAAAAGTTAAGGCGTTAGCAGTAGCCAAGAGGGCAGCTTGTATTCTTAACCTAGGAAACCCACTGAGCCTTGAGGTCCTGAATGAGAGAACAAGGCTTTTGCTGAGCCATTGGGCTCCGTCATCCCATAGACACTTGCTACTCAAAGTGTGGCCATGAACTAGCCTGAGGCCACCCCGGACCCTCTCAATCAGAATCTGCATTTTAACAAGATCCCCAGGTGATTAGTGTGCTGTTGAGAAAGATGAAGATTTTTCTCGGATCTCATTTTACCCTGTGTCAGCTGAGAACACCAGCAAAGTGAAGCCGAGAAGATGCTGGAAAGAAGAGGTCAAGAGAGGAAAACGTTTGGGGAACGGGTTAATGGGGACGATGCCCCTACCTCATGGCTCTGCCTCAGAGCCAGGCCCGACAAGGGCCTCTTCCTGGGCTCCTGCATGATCTTGTCTATGGCCACCAGCCTAAGGATGGCAGCCATGCCCTCCTAACGGTGTACCCACCACCCACGGCCCTGCGGCACATCCCCCACAAACTCCATGTGTCAGTCCTAGATCCCTGACTCTCTGTTTCTTTTTCCCTTTGTCCTTGCCCAGAAAGCATCATATGGGTCATGTGACAGTTTTTATATGAACCAGATTTCAACTTTCCAGAAATTTTCTCTCTGGCTGGCCCAGATCTTATCCTGCCTTGTTCTCCCCTCTCTGTTCACCCACATTTTGTGGTCTCTTACCCTGTTAGAAAATACCACAAAGACCTCTTCTTCCCACTCCTGGCCACAAGCTGGCCCTCTGTGTTTTAAACAGGTACATCTAAATTCTTGACCCTTCCATTTGTATCTCCAGCCCATGCCCAGCTACTGAAATGTTGTGTCCGCAGAGTCAGTCTAGGCTTATCAGCTTCTGAAATTACCTAAGCTTGCACAGTTTAGGAGTAATGAGGTGGCCACTACCAACAGTGAAAGACACACCCCTTTGCTAGTAGGAGCAGGACCAATGAGCAAAACAGAAGTACTCTAACTTATAGTATAGAAACTACTACCTTATAACTCCTGCCGTGGGCTGAATCATGTCTTCCCAAAATATGCATGTCAGATTCCTAACCCAAGGTCCTCAAACTGTGACTTTATTTGGGACAGGGTGTTCACAAAGGTTTAAATTCACAAAGGTTTAAGTTAAGGTGGGCCCTAATTTGATATAACTAATATCCGTATTAGAAGAGAAAATTTAGACAGAAACAGACAGAAGAAATACCCTGTGAAGACACAGGGAGAAGAAGGCCATCTACAAACTAAAGAGAGAAGCCTGGAACAGACCCTTCCCTCACAGCCCTCAGAAGGAACCAACCCTGCTGATACCTTGATGTTAGACTTCTGGCCCCCAGAATTGTGAGATAATAAATAACTGCTGTTTAAGCCACCTAATCCATGGCACTTTGTTATATTAGCCCTGAGAAACTCACACAGCTCCTTAAAAAAACAGAAATTTCTGTTTACATATTTATCTCATCATGGTATCTAACATAATAGTAGGTGTCACATAGTAAGTGTTCAACAAATACTCACTGAGTGAGTGAATGGATGCATGAGTGAATGAATGATTTAAAGAACCATTCTCAGGTCTTTAAGATAGGATATGTCTTCTTTATTTGCACTTGAAGATTCTGTGGAACTTCTGTGATATGTGCCTTCCTTCCCAAGAGGAAACAAAAGCAGATCCCTGAACAAACACACACTCTGGAGAAAAACAATGCTGGCCTCTGACCCCTCTTTCCAGACACAAGGGGCTTTTTGTTGGTCCTTCAAGGAGGCTCCGGCGTCTCAAGGAGCATGAGTCAGCTGGGTGGCAAACATATTTGTTTTCACATATTAGTCATATAGTTGATAGAGTGTATAGCAAATGTATGTGATAACATAAAATATATTTTAAAATTACAAATTTGGACAGCTGTCATGACATTTGAAAGAGTACTTTAAAAATACTGCTATATCCATTTTAAAATGCCATGCCAAATGGCTAAATTTGTCAGCCTCTCCACTTTTTATATTTGCTTGTTTTTGTTTTGATTTTGGGAAAGGAACTCACCAGGTAATTTCTGGGCAGTTGGTCAATAGTAATGAAAACTCCACTTTCTATAAGCTCAATAAAAAGTGAGTCTGAGATGAACCCTGCCCAATTCCACTCAGCTTGTCCTATTTCACAGCCTACATTGGGCAAAATAGCCAAGAAACTACGAGGACCTAAGTGGGAGATTTAGCAAACTTGGGGTTGGCAGAACAACAAGAAAGCAAAACTGGGGGTTCAGGAATTGGCATTTCAGACACCGTGCCCTTGGGTTGAAGTCGGCACCATGTGGCACCCCCAGCCCAGCAAAGGACAGTTGCTGCCTGGCTCCTGTCAAATTTTGCCATGAGGGAATAGAGACCCAGAGCAAGAAAACTCAGAAATGCACATTTTTTTAAAAAAAACTTCCACATTTTCAATCATAAATTTTAAGAACACTACACAAAGCCAAACGGGGTGCACCGGCTGCCATTTTGCAGGCTTTGCTCTACTCCTTGCACAAAAGTATTTCAGGCCAAAGGAGAAACCACACGGGCATCTGACTGTCAGGTAAAGAGAGAAAAGAATACAGGCAAGAGACGGCTTTGGAGGGCAAAGACAGGTTTTAATAAGGAAACCTGAGGAGGGCCTCTGACAAGAAGGCAGAAGCCCTGGCTCTTACAGGCTGCGAGTTTTTGAGGGCTTTCGGAGGAGAGGTATTGGGCTTGAGGGGTGGAGACCTTTTCTGGCGGTTTTTCTTAGTTTTCCGCGGGAAACAGATGCTTATCTTCCGAGAGGGAATGTTGAAAATGGCGGCGCTCGGGAAGAAGCAAGATGGCGGCTGTCCTATTGTCGCGGCCCCTCACTCACCACACTCCTGCTCTGAGGAATTTGGCTTTGGGGTTACCTTAGATGTGCAACTACCTTATAATTTATGTGTATTTTTAAAATCGATAAGATTTCCATAGTGGGAGAAACAAGCATTGGCACAGATAACCCGATGTACTGTGGCGTTTTTTTTATTGTTGGTTTTTATTGGCAGTTGCAAGGTGTCTCTTCCTGATTTCCTTTAGAGTGAACGGAAATATAAATCTGGCTTGCTTTGTCTGAGACTCTGAGAGCAGAGAGTGAGGCTTGGAAGTCCACGTGCACAATGGTGGCAGAAGGAAGATTGCCCAGAACCGGAAATTTGCCTCGGATCACCAAGTGTCAACTGTACTGTGGCAACGTTAAGTTGTCCTTTGGAATTGAGCTAATCCTTAAACTGAGTGCATATCCAAAACATTAGCTATCTGCTGTCAGGCCTTTATGTGCCACATGCTGAGTTAATTAACACAGAGACGCTTGATACTGGAACCCTCCAGAGGGGAAAACAGAAAGCAGCCCAGGCCTGAGAACAGACAGAGCCCTTGGGGGGGATGGAAAACACAGGGGTCTGTTCAGTTTTTATTTCTTTCTGCTCTTGTGATACAAGGTCAATGGGTTAGTCAATCCCATTTCTGTTCCATTGTCTGTTGTAATTCCCAGGAAGACATCCTCTATGAATAATGAAGCCTTATTGTGGTCCAAAAATTAAACATCAAAACTACCAATATTCCCTCTATGATGGTCAAAGAGAGGAGTTCCTTGGAAAAATGACTTGCCCCTACAAGACAGCATCTCTTTCTGTGCAGCCCATTGCAAAAATAACGACAGCAGTCTCTACTCAAAATTTCATTCTTAGAAAAGTATTTATATAGAGATGTAGTTATATAATCCAATGGAAAACATGCCAAGGTTTTCTATTTTGACACCGTGGTGAATGTATGACATGCAGACATCCCGATCTCTCTTCTTTTGTAATCACAGGGACTAGTTAATAAAGAAAGCCATTCTGTCGTTCTCCTGTCTCTGGAATGTAGGAGGCAACATCTGTCTTGGAGGCTCGTGCCTATAAGTCATGGCCCAGTGTGGGTTCACACACCTTTACACGGAAGGCAGGTGGGAACCAATGGCAAACCCTTTGATAATAGCTTGAGGGCCAAGAAACCTGATCAGAACTGGCTGGCAACCATGGGGGTGGGTGAGAGGAACAGAAAGGGGATCCCTCTGAAAGAGTAAGAAATAAGACTTGGAAAGTAACTAAATATAAAGCCAATTTGTCACTGAGGTTTCAAGCATGGATGCTGAGGGTGTCTGTGCAGGGAAAGAGAGAGAGCCAGAGAGGCTGGTGGGAAGGAGACAGCCTCCCCTGGGGGCCAGTCTCCAGCTTTGGAGGAAGACAGATGACTTGTTGGACATCAGACATCATGGAATTCCTTAAACACCCCACGCTCCAGTTTCCTTAACTATGTACCCTAGCAATGATGACAATGTCTTCACAGGGTTGTCAAAGGAGGACAAAGATGGAAAACCTACATATCAGAGGCACATACATATCAGCATCGACAAGCATGGACTTGGGAGTTGACAAATTCCTCTTCCCTTACTAACATGTAACCCTGGGCAAGTTATGGGGGGAGGGTCTCCAGTCCTCACTTTCCCTGTGTGCAAAATTAAAATGGTAATAAAAGTACTTACCTCATTAGGTTGTTGTGGGGATTAACTAAGATAATATATGTAAATCACTCCAACCTCTGCTTGACATGGAGTAAGCACTCAGCACTGAGCGTGTACCAGCTGTCATGAGGGAGAGTGCTTAGGCAGTACCCGGGGCAAAATAAGAGCTCAGTGAACAAGAGCCATGCTGGCGCTGATGCTGATAGCAATCGAGACACAGAATTTTGTATAAACAACACGATAACGGGACATCAGGAGGGAAAAGGCCACTCAACGGAGATATGGACATGAGGAAAGAGCCACAAAACGGCCGTGACAACCAAAGTTCCACCCCACCCAGAGCGAGAGCTCATGAGACACAGGCCAGGCTGGACCTCCACACTTGCGCCCATCACCCTTGGCCTTGGCAGTCCTCAAACTCAGGCTGCAGGCTGAGGTCCCCAGAAGCACATAGAGCACCAGAGAGCAATGAGGGAGAAGCATCTCTAACTCTCCCGACACCTGGCGGGCCTGACATCACAGTGCTTGTCTCCCCTCAGCCTTTCCTGCCGCTCACCCCATAGCACCCCCATCACCGCCGCCACCATCATTTTGGCTAATTTTGCATTAGCCATGTGGACTGTCGGATGGTTTCTGTTGTATTTTGTTGCCCTTTCAAATATTTCTTAAATAGAAGATTGTACCATCTGGTGGACAATCTGCCTGTGTGCTATCTCACCTATCCCAGTGTGGATCCCACTCCGATTAGAGAAGGAGCGAGCGAGGAGAAGCCGTTTGCTAGCGCACTGCCTCTGGCCGCCTGCGGCCCATGTCGCTGCTGTCCTCCCTCTCTCCCAGCGGCCTGGTTCTGCGTGCACAGCAGTCGGTTCTGCTGCTGAGTAGATGTTTCTCCCACTCGCTCCATGGCCAGGCTATTATTCATGGGGTGGGAGGGAGCAGATGTCTCCACAGACAGACCTCTCCGACCTGCGCTGACATTTTACCTACATAAGCACCGGGTGGTGGTGCCGTGACACTTTCTTAGAGGTGGATGGAGTGGGGAGGGCTCAGTCAGATCCCACACACAAAATCCCTTCTCGGCCAAGTAAAGAAATTGGTTCAAAGTGCCCAGAATATGAATGGGACCTAAAGAACGAAAACACCTGCAGGTATATCATAGAACTATATATACATGTATATTTCATATGCTTCACGGACCTTGACACAGAGGCTCGTAGCATGTTTATCTTTTATTCTGCTCTAGGCAGCACCAAGTGTGCTGGGAGAAATGTAGAGTTCGCGTGTTTGGTTTGGAAGGTGACACTATCAATGGTCACATCGAGACTTGAGAACACGGTCTGGCAAACCTCATGTGGTGGGAACAAAAGCAACTCAGCCTCTTTGCTTCCTATTCAGGTATGAGAAGCATGGTCTCCATGAGGCCCCTGGCAGAATCCCAAATGACTGTCAAGAATGGCAAATGTCAAGTGGTCGAGAATGGGGCATCTAGAACCAGACTGCTGGGGTTGGATTCAGGTGCTCCCTTCTACTAGGTGTGTGACCACAGGCAAATTACATAACCTCAGTTTCCTACTCTGTAAAATAAGTATAATAATAGTGCCTGCCTCCTGGAATCGTTTGATTCAAAAACCCTTCTAGAGCTTCAGATATGCCAGTCTCTCTTCTAAGCACTTCACAGATCAGCCAGAGAATAGCTCCCCCTTCTCCTAACTGAGTCATGGCGCAAGCCCAGTGCCCATGCTGGAGAATGAGAGGCAGAGAAAATCTAAGAGAAAGTGACATCCTGAGAAAAAGTGAAAGAGCCAAAAAAACACAGAGGGAAAAAGTGTGGAATTCCAATCAACCAGTCAATGAATCAATCGTTCAAGTATCTCCGCAGACGTAGAAAGTTACTCTCAGGGGTAGCCACTGTTGGTCTCCGCCTGTGTGTTCCCACCCTTACCCTTCAGTATACTCCAGCCTGATTTCCAACTGCCAGCTCCTGGGACTCTTTCATCAGGCCTTCCACTGTCACTGTGGCCCTGTCACCTGCTCTTGCAGACGTCTGCCAGTGCTGGGGGGGCAGCCACCCCCCAGAACCGTGTTAACCAGTGAGAGGCAGGATTTAGTGATTAAATACCAGGCTGCCTCACTTCACTGATAGGATGACTTGGAGAAATGTGTATTTCACTGACTCCCAGAGTTAATGGATCACGATTAAGCACCAGATGTATACAGTGGCATCTGGCTTGATAACACACTCTTTATAATGCACCCTTTATTGGCCGTCTAACCTCCCTATGCCACTAACCGTCACGTCCCAAATAACTGACTTGCACCTGAGTCCTTGCCTCAGTGTCTACAGCTGTGGGACTCAAAATGACACACTTCCAACGGCGAGCTAATACTGAGCCGGATTCCTCTCACATGCCGAATGTCAGAAAACCACGGTGCAAAGTTTCTTCGGGTTTGCACAGAATGATTGGGGACCTATGAATTTCATGCTCAGCCAAGCTGTCATTCCTATGTGACAATAACAGAAAGACATTCCCAACTAGGCAAGAGCTCGGAAAATCCTCTTCTTTAAAACATTTCTTCAATATGCCCTGCAGCCTTTAGACAGGTGAACCAAAGGAACTAAAAACTGAGGCATTTGCTCCTAATCCTAACCAGACACCCTTCTCACCGGTCACACTTTTACTACTACTGTCTCCCCTGAACAACTTTTGTAATCATTTCTCTCACGTTGCTTGTTTTTAAACATGCTACTCAAAGATCGACTTCCATAATGGAATTCTTTATTTGAGCAGGTTGTGATGGTAATAAAAAGAGCTGGCCCATAGCAAATGCTCACTGGTACCCAGTCCTTGTGTTAAGATGCTTTACATGCAATATCTCACTTAATCCTCACAGTAACTTGATGACGCAGGTAGTACTATTATCCCAGAAGAGGAAACAGAGTCACAGAGAGGTTAACTTCCCCCAGATGACACAGCTTATAAGTGGCTGGGTGGACCCAGACACTGCAGCCCGGCTCAGAGTTCTCTCTCTTCATTATTCTGTTTGCCTTTTATAATTCTTTAGGAGAATTCCCAGGCACAAACACCAGTTTATTCTCTCTCATCCTATCATGGTCCCTTAAGAATGACCATTAAGAATGAAGACTCTGTCGGGGACTAGAAAATATTGCCGGGTGTTTTCTTCTAATCTTTCATTTGAAAGCTCCAATACAATACAGGGGAAGTTTGTGTTGACCAGAAAAATGATCCTATGCTGGGTAATAAGCTCTTTTCAAGAGTAACCTCAACATGGCATCCAGACGGATGAGTGACTTTCGCTCTAGAACAGCGCTGTCCAATAGAAGGTTCTATTGTGATGCTAGAAGTGTTCTACAGTGGTGCTGTCCGATGTGGTATCCAATAGTCACATGTGGCTATTGAGTACTTGAAATGTGCCTAGTGAGACCGCAGTCATGAATTTTTAATTTTGTGTAATTTTAATTGATAAGAGTTTAAATGTAAATAGCCGCATGTGGCTGATGACTACCGCATTGCACCCTGCAGCCCTAGAACCCTGAGAAGCAGGGAAATTCTGGCATGAACAAAGATTGGGGCAGAAAAGTTGTTCCAACAATCCTGAAACAGGAATGGGCTCTCCCAGAGTGTTCATGGCTGTTGAGGAAGCAGGCTCACACTCCTGTCTCTCCGATCTTGGTGGCTTTATTCCTAATGTGCTACTGGTGCTGCTGGTACCAGCTCTGGAAGTATCTTAACACAAAGGTCTCCAAGCGCATTCTCCACCCTAGAGTTTGTTACAGTGTTTTAGAGAATCTATAAGCATTTCATTTGAATTACACTTTTAAATATGTTTAACCACTCTTAAACAATAACTTAAAACACTCAAATGATATGAACAAATTTGAGACTTATACTATAGCCTGGTGTGATCAGGTTAGCATGTTTTTTTTTTTTTTTTTTTTGAGACAGAGTCTTGCTCTGTTGCCCAGGCTAGAGTGAGTGCCGTGGCGTCAGCCTAGCTCACAGCAATCTCAAACTCCTGGGCTCTAGTGATTCTTCTGCCTCAGCCTCCCGAGTAGCTGGGACTACAGGCATGCACCACCATGCCCGGCTAATTTTTTCTATATATATTTAGTTTTGCCAATTAATTTCTTTCTATTATTAGTAGAGAC
>CAUYRT010016959.1:0-21634 GCA_963574885.1 Lepilemur ruficaudatus
AATCTACTCTGTCAAAGTAGTCCATAGAGTACATACATAGTGCTCCAACTGTATCTACGTACAACCAACACTCCATTTTAAGTGTACAATTAAATGATTTTCAGTGAATTTACCGAGGTGTACAGTTAATCACATGAATCAGCTTTTGAGGACGGAATGATTTTTTTATTCATTGATGTATTAGTCTCTTGTGGTTGCTGGAACAAATTATGACAAACTAGATAAAGTAACAGAAATTTATTCCCTCACGCTTCTGGAGGCCAGAAGTCTAAAATCAAGGTGTCAGCAGGATTGGTTCCTTCTGGAGGCTCAGAGGGAGAATCCATCCCACGCCTCCCTCCCAGCCTCTGGGGGCTGCCGCCATCCTTGGTGCTCCGCGGCCTGTACCTGCATCACTCCAGTCACTGAGTCTGTCTGCACGTTATCTTCTCCTCTGCTCTGTCTTCCATGTGTGTCTTTTATAAGGACACTTGTCATTGACTGAGGGCCTGCCTGGATAATCCAGGATGATTTCCTCATCTCAAGATCCTTAACTATATACACACACAAAGACACTTTTTCCAAATAAGATAACATTCACAAGTTCAGGGACTAAGATGAGGACATATCTTTTTGGTGGCTAACATACAGCCCACTATAATTGAGATAATCCTATTCTTTTCTCCTTTATCTGTTAATGTAGTTTATTATATCTAAAGGCATTCTAATGTCAACCCATCCGTGCACTCCTATGACAAATTCTAGTTGGCCCTAATGTTTTGTGTCTGTGTGCAACAGAGCCAAATTCAATTTCCTTGGATTTAGCATCTTTATATGTGTTCATCAATGAGATTAAAGCATGGTTTATTTTCTTGCCCAGTTTTGATTTCAAAATCTCATAAAATGAGAAGCGTTCCCTCTTTTCTACTCCCTGGAATCGTTTGTAGAAGGTGAAAACAAACACACTTTACCTGCCAAATCTGCTTGACTGTGTAGGGCTCAGTGTCCGCACAGGCTGAGCGAAGGTAATGCTGGCACCAGCGCTATGGGTTGTGGGCTCCTGACCCTGCAGTTGTCGATGCCTCCTGAAACTGTCCGCTCTCGAGATTTCTGTGAGTTAGCCCAAAGCCTCACAGTGAGAAGTGTCTGGTTTAGAGGAGGGAACACTGAACTATAAGTCAGAAAACTGGCACTGTTGTTTATTGGCCTGGGTGACATTAGTCAAAACACTCAAAATATCTCCTCCTTTTTTGCTTTTGAAAACTAAAGAAGTCTCTTCTGTTCCTTGTGCAGAGAGATTCTCTTCTGCAAAAAAAAAAAAGCTCAAAACCCCACACAGCATCCTAGGAGTCACTGCTGCTCACTGTGCCTCAGCCAATCCTCCCCCCGCCTGAAGAGACACCCTCCAGGGTCGCTTTGTCCCCGTCCACTAAGTTCCATCCACTCAAGCAAAAGGACTTAACCTATCCCAAGGGGACAAAGAGAATTTGTTTATTAATGGGTCAAACAGACTTCATTTGACTTTCAGAAGCATCCAAGTTGACTAAGAACAACATTTAATATAATAAAGGGCCCCACTTAGATCCTGCTCCATCCAAGGCACCCTACTGAGGTCGCTACATGCGTCCCACCAGCCCTCTGAGTCTGGTATTTAGTTACCCTCATTTTATAGATGTGGACACCAACACTTGGAGAGACGAAATGACCAAGGTACAGACATTGATTTAATTCTTAAATTTATTCCCTTAATCTGACCGAGCCACAGATTCGCCAGAGTAATATTAGCTGATGGAAATCCTGGAAAGTCTCATTCTGGGGAGAAGAGATTGGGAGCCGAGTGTCTCTGAGCAGTCAGTGTGGTGGCCGGAACATCACGGGCCTGCTGGGTGAGTGGACCACGTTTACTGACCTGTTTGCTGTGCACCATGAGTTCATGCGCTCTCACACACATGAGCTCACTTGATCTGGGCATTAACCCTAAAGAAGTATAAACAACTGAGCTTATCCGGAAGGATCCAAAGCACAATTTACTCTATTTGTCCCAAGTAGTCATTGTGCTAGTCAAAAAATGGGAAGAAGGCAATAAAAACATGAACACCCTGTTAGTAAACATGAATGAAGAGCTAACCACACTTAACTCTGTTAGAAGTTTGACACATAAAATATGACGACGTCTGTGCTGTCTGATCCAAAGGACGACAGATCCTACCCTCGTATTCTCCAAAGCTGTGAGGATTGATTGATGCGTCTCATTAGCTGGTGTGTTGGGTGTCATGCGAGCTACAGCTTCTGCCCCGTGGAAATAACAGACACCAACCCAAATGTGCTGCTCAGCCCTGTTATTAATGAGGTTCACAACAGTTTAAAGGCACTTTCAAAAATTACAACCTAACTCTTCTTTCGATTGGGTAAAGGAGAAATAAAAACAAATCTGACCATCGGTTTGGGTAGCTCCTTGCAGCTGCTGTGAAGGGTCTGGAAGTCATTATCTCAGTCGCAGATGCCTTCCCTGTGCAGCTTCTTAACGATGTAATGAAGAAAATAAATGTGCAAGGAATGGCTTAGGAATGATGTACGTCATCTCAAGGCTATTTTGTCACAGAGTGCCAGGATGTCCAAGAGCCTGACAGTAGTGCTTCTGGAAGGCAATTCTTCAAGGAGCCAGCGACATTTTAATTGCCATTTGTTTAGAATAGCACCTTGCACTTAACCTAATTTCTGGAGCTATCTCTTCGGCCTTTCTGAGAGTGGCCCACCCGTCATTGCTTTGTGATCGATGCTATAACACACACTCTCATCAAAGCTGGCTTCGTAGGTGTCTGATGAATAACTCTAAGCTTCTGGAGGTGGTAGACCCTGTCTGATTTGGTTCTGTGTTAAATTTCCAGAGTGGAAAATGAGTGTAGGTTGTGTTCTGTGCTCAGGATGGGGGCTGGTACTACATTCCATGCAAAGAGGCAGAGGATGTGGTTTCTGCCCTTCAAAAAGCTGACCAGCTGGAAGGTACAAGGATGAAAGGCAGGCTGCATGTCACATGCCACTGCCACGTGGTGGGCTGGGTGGCCGTGGCTGCCTGGAGAGGTGTGTGGAGAAAATGTTGAGACTTCATCTGGGATCAGTGGGAAAAACCACTGTGACCAAAGACGATGTCTCCCATGGTCGAGCTGGGGAGTGAGAGGGCACAGTGCTATATGTTTCCATCCCTGATTCAAAGAGCGTAAATAAGCATGATATGACATTGCAAGTGTCGAAGAGCACAGGAAAGGTATAAGTCATGCTTGGTGGTTGTTACCATGAGGGCTAGAATACCTTCCCCTGAGGGCCAGTGGTGGTTCTGGTCCACTATGGGCTGACCCGTGTGCATCCGGGGAAGGAGGCTTGCATCCCACACAGCTGAGCACAGGTGGCAGTAGCCGGTCCATGGAGATGCTCTCGACAGTCAGGCAGAACTGCTTTGTAACTGGCTGTAAAACAGCCGCTTCCTGGTATCGACAAACCCCAAGTACTCCTTGGTCCTTGGAAATTTTATAGAATGTATTACATAGAAGAGCTTGCCTTTTAGGATCAGATGAAGGGCTTTTGCTTCTTACGCCCATAATGTACCTTTGAGAATCCTCCAGGTTTGTGGAAGGTGCTGGATTAGAGACTCCTAACACTGACAAGTTTATTACACCGCCCAGCATGCAGAATTCAGCATGAGACTGACATTAAACCATACAATGATTCATTTTTCAAAATGATACAAAACTTACATGCTGAAATTGAAGTGGCCTCTTGTTAGATTTTTGAGTTTCTTGTCTCTCCCCATTCTGTGCTGACACCTTAGGTAGGGATTGATTTTGCCGTTGTATAACCCAGTCCTGTGCCCATATTCGCTCCAGACTTCACTGGCTTTAGCTCTGGTCTCTGAAAAATAGACTCCACAGAAATTCTTATTGTGCCATTCCCACTGGCTTGTTTGCTCTGCCCTCGTAGACAGTAAATAGATTGTCGGAACCGACAGGGCAGGCAGGACCAGAGGTGATGCTCAGCACCTAGAAGGAGCTGTCATTCATCTGACACCTCTGCTGTCAGCAGAAAGGAGGCTGCCAGAGAGGGGCATCTCCTGGCAGTCTGGTGGGCTTCTTGGCACTGCCTCCACCCACCATTAAAGCCATCTCAAGTTCTCATAAGGCCCTAAGCGGTCAGCCTGATGGGTTGAAATTGGCATCGGAGAAATTCCTAGGCTCCAAATAATTCCGATCATAACACTCTGAAAAAGACAAATCTGTCCCCCTATACATCAACAAATATAAACAGTCTCATCTGCCACACATCCTTGAATAAAGCAAGTGATTAGGAGTCACAGCCATCCCATGGAAGAACAGAGTGTTTTTGATGTCTGGTGAATACCCATCCTGGTGAGAAAAAGCTAGCAGGGTTGGATGGGGAGTTCCTCCCTTCCTCTGACTTGTTTTCCCAAGGGGTGTCCAAAAGTACATCTCCGCTTTCCTGTTCATTGACAAGTCTCATGGCAGAGGTACTCATCTGGGCCATCAGAGTCAACACACATTTCTTGCTCATGTGTCCTGCCCTGAGCTGGACATTAAGAGTCCAAAGACAGCTTCTGCCCTTCTCAAGTCCTGGTCCAATAAGGGGAAAAGAGACATAAACGTCTGTGACCCAGGATGATAAGGGCTGTCTTAATGGAACGTGCCTGGAGTTATCCTTCACTCTTCTTTCTCTCATGTTTCATAATCAGTCCCGTTGGCTTCTAAGATATTCTCAACCTGACCACCTCTGCTCAAAATCTCCTCTGTCTCCCCATTTCACTTGTTGCAAAAACCCAACGTTCTTAGAATGGCCAACCAGGCTGCGCACCTGGTCTCTGTGGTCTCTCTCAACACCGTGTCCTGTGCGCTCATTCTGCTCCAGCTAAACCTGTATCCAGCCTTAAGCCTGGTCACCACGGGGGAAGTATCCCTTACCTGAAAATCTTGGGACTGGAATGTTTATGTTTTTGATTTTTTAAAATTTTTCAAATATGTGTGTTGTACTTACTGGTTGAGCATCCCGAATCTGAAATCTGAAATGCTCTAATGAGTGATTTCCTTTGAAAAAAAACTTGTATTTTGGAGCATTTTAGATTGTGGATTTTTGGATTTAGGAAGCTCAATCCATATGAG
Source organism: Lepilemur ruficaudatus (assembly GCA_963574885.1). Classification (NCBI taxonomy): domain Eukaryota; kingdom Metazoa; phylum Chordata; class Mammalia; order Primates; family Lepilemuridae; genus Lepilemur; species Lepilemur ruficaudatus. The sequence goes on from CAUYRT010016959.1 coordinate 5,145, forward strand.
TTCCTCAGCCAGGAATGTTTCTCTCCTATGTGGGTAACTTCCTCCCCTCTTTCAGCTTTGTGCTCAGATGTTACCTACTTAGTGAGGTCTACCTGGCCCCCTGTCGTAAATGGGAGGCCTCCTCCCTGCCCCTGTGCTCTGGATCTAATCTTTTCCTGCTTCATTTTTCTCCATGCATTCTTCACGGTCTAGCATACAGGCATATGCCGTTTTATTGCACTTTGCTTTATTGTGCTTTACAGAGTGGGCATTTTTACAGATTGAATGTTTGTGGCAACATTGAGTTGAGCAAGAAGTCTGTTGGTGCCATTTTTCCAACAGCATGCACTCACTTTGTGTGTCCGTGTCACGTTTTGGTAATTCTCACAGTATGTCAAACTTTCTTATTATATCTGCTATGGTGACTTGTGGTCAGTGATCTTTGATGTTATTATTGTAATTGTTTTGAGGCTCCATGCGCCATGTCCATAGAGTATGGCAAACTTAACTGATAAATGTGTGTGTTCTGACCACACGTGGTGGTTCTGCTCTACTGACCAGCCAGCCGTTCCCTCATCTCTCTCCCTGTCCCTATTCCCTGAGACACGACAACATTGAAGTGAGGCCAGTTAATAACCCTGCAACGGCCTCTTAAGTGTTGAAGTGAAAGGAAGAGCCCCATGTCTCTCTTAAATCAAAACTTAGAAATAATTAAAATTAGTGAGGAAGATATGCCAAAAGCAGAGATCAGCTGAAAGCTAGGCCACGTGCACCAGTTAGCCAAGTCGTGAATGCAAAGGAAAAGTTCTGGAAGGAAATCGAAGGTGCTGCTCCACTGAACATATGAGTAATTTAAAAAAGCAAAACAGCCGTATTGCTCATACAGGGTAAGTTTTAATGGTTTGGGTAGAAGATCAAACTAGCCACAGCATTCTCTTAAGCCAAAGTCCAATCCAGAGCAAGGCCCTGACTCTTCAATTCTATGAAGGCTGAGAGAGGCAAGGAAGCTGCAGAAGAAAGGTTTGAAGCTAGCAGAGGTTGAGTCATGAGGTTTAAGGAATGAATCCATTTCCGTAACATAAAAGTGCAAGGTGAAGCAGCAAGTTCTCCAGAAGATCTAGTCAAGATCATTGATGAAGGTGGCTATGTTAAATAACAGATTTTCATTGTAGATGAAACAGCCTTCTTTTGAAAGGAGATGCCATCCAAGACTTTCATAGCTAGAGAGGAAAAGTCAATGCCTAGCTTCAAAGGACAGGCTGACTCGCCTGTTAGAAGCGAATGCAGCTGGTGACCTGAAGTTGAAGCCAATGCTCATTTACCATTCTGAAAACCTTAAGGCCCTTAAGAATGATACTAAATCTACTTTGCCTGTGCACTGGAAAGAGAACAACAAAGCCTAGATGACAGCACATCTGTTTACAGCATGGTTTACTGAATATTTTAAGCTTACTTTTGAGACCTACTGCTCAGAAAAAAAATTCTTTTCAAAATATTATCACTCTTTGAAAATGCGCCTGGTCACCCAAGAGGTCTGATGGAAATGTATGAGGAGATGAATATTGTCTTCATTCATCTAACACAACGTCTATACTGCAGCCCATGGATCAAGGAGTAATTTCAACTTTCAAGTCTTGTAATCTAAGAAATATAGTTCATGAAACTATAGCTTCCATTAGATGGTGATTCCTCTGATCAGGGAAAAGTAAATTGAAAATGTTTTGGAAAGATTCACCATTCTAGATGCCATTAAGAACATTTGTGATTCATGGGAGGAGGTCAAAATATCAACGTTAACAGGAGTTTGGAAAAAGTTGATTCCAACCCTCATGGATGACTTGGAGAGGTTCAAGACTTCAGTGGAGGAAGTATAGTATGCACATAACTTTTATATGCACTGGGGAACCACAAACTTGTGTGACCTGTTTTATTGCAATATTTGCTTTATTGCGGCCGTCTGGAACTGAACTTGCAATGTATTCGAGGTATGCCCGTACTGTGTGGCACTTACCTGTTATGTTTGTTGCCTGTTGTCCCCAGTGAAATGTAACCTCCACATGGCAGGGACCTGTCAGTTCATGACGTATCCCAGGACCTAGAGTGGTACCTGGCACATGGAGGGCCCTCAGTGACTATTTGCTGGGTGAGTGATGAATGCATGGATGCACAAGTTGCTGTGGGAGCAGGAAGTGACTGTCATAAGGATTGGTGTAGACGTCTGAGAGGTTTCAACAGTGAGGATGCGACTTCCAGCCTGAGAGTCTTCCAGGCAGACAGAGGGTGAGGAGAGAGAGGAGTTGAGCTGCTTTCCGGGCAGTGGGAACCGCAATTAGAAAGGCAAAGGGGCCTGCAAGAGTAAATTTGAGAGAAAACATTTGTTATGATGACAATTTTATGACATCTAAGTATGCCCGTCCCTGACTGTTTATCGTAAATGATTCACCATATTCTTATAAAGTCCGATGTTTTGTGGGCATGGCAAAATCTGAGTCATAATTACTTTGGTTTGCAATACTTCTCTGAAGACTAAATTCCTATCAGAAGATTCAAATTTGAAACCTGAAACTGGGGGGTATCCTCATCCATTCCTGAGAGACTCCTAAGATATTAAAAATCATAAATCTATGACTTGAAAGCTGCATAGCTAGGAATCCAGAGACTCAGATTTATTGACACTGATTCCATCTCACAGGGAAAGGTGATGAAAATGTCAGCGGAGGTAGCTGAGATCTCTCCACCCTTAACCATGATGTCTTTTGAGAAAGCTGGTTGAGTTTGACAACTTCCATTCTGCAACTCACGGCAATGTAACGAGATGCCCCATGAAATGCTGGGGCATTTCACTCCACGGGAATTCAAATGTCATAGGTGGAGTAACACTATCCAAATTTCTATGAAATTACAAAGAAGTTTAAGCAAAGATTCAAGAATTCTACATCTGAAATTTAAACAGCAACAGTAGCAAAACCATGCAGCAAAGATGTGGTGTGGTATGGTACAAAAAGCACTGGATTTTGAGTTCTAAGTTCAGGGTTAAAATCTTGGTTCCATGCCTGTGACCTTGACCAAGTAACTTCACTTTTCTGATCCCAGGTTGTCTCAGTTCTAAACCATGGGTTTGTTATGTGAGTAAGGCCCAATACAGACATTCAAAAAATCGTTAGCGACATAGGAATCTGGAAGTTATGATTCAGGCAGACATGCACGAACATTTTGTAAATAAAAAGGAAGTTAAATCTAGAAAGTATTAGTCAAAGTGATGGAGTGTAAAGACTAGAGAACACCACTTTATACCTTCTGTTATTGATGAAGTTGGTATTCATTACAACACTCCTGATTCACTTGGGATTGAAAAGGGACACCATATGCCTTGCCGGGAGAATGGAGTCTAAGTCATTACCGTTAGCGTGTGATCATTAGGATGACATACCGCCAACATAAGGAACACAGTCACAAAGCTTGGGAAAGATAAGCAGTTCATGAGGGCGCCTCCGTGGGTAGGAATGGTTGAGAGATTGTGGTATTGCAGCTCATCCTTTATCCCAAACTCATCACCAGATGTTGGCTGAGGAGAATAAGAAGGGGAAAGACAGAAGCACTGTCTCCTTAATGGACCCATTACTGATAATCTCTGTGCTGAATGACTTGTCGTTATCTTTGGCTGACCAGCATCCAAACTCCTTTCCTGTCTGAGGAATCCCCTACCTTCTCTAGCTTGGGAGGAGGTAGAGTCTACTAGGAAGGGGTAATTGAGCCAGGTCCTCCCTCTTGAGGACTCCAATGACAGAGAATAACCTCTGGCTTCACATTCTTTCTCATGGTGTGAGATAAGGACCAGTTCATAATCGAATAGGAGTTAGGAAACACTTTCCTGTGTACTGGGGGTGGGGAAGACACCTGCATTTACAAGCAAACGTGAAGCAGCATGTTGGATTCAGAGAACAAAGTACATTAGTTATTTTTTTAAATGTTTTAAAAAAAGTTTTTTTTTAAGACAGGGTCTTGCTATGTTGCCCAGGCTGGACTCAAACTCCTGGGCTGAAGTGATCCTCCCACCTCAGCCACCCAGCAGCAGGGATTACAGGTGTGTGCTATCACACCTGGCTGCTTTGTTTTTTATTAACATTTTTTAAATTGACACATATAAGTGTTCCTATTTATGGGGTACATAGTAATGTTTCAATACGTACAATGTATAGTGATCAGATCAGGGTAATTAGCACTGGTTTTTGATTGAATGTGACTTGTAGGGGAACAAATGACAGGATTTGAGCACGAGATAAAGTAGATCATGCAAATGAAAGTGCTTTGTAAATTGTAAGGTGCCAGAAAAATGTTGGTTCTTTTTAATTTTCTGCTTTGTAGGATTATTGACAGACTGAATGAGAGAGTATATATCTAAAGCTGCTTTGTGGATGATATCAAGTGCTGACAAACGTGGGGGGTGAATGGAAAGCGTCTTCAATTTATAGGATAGTAAATTGGTGCTGCTATTTTGGAGAGAAATTTGTCAGCCTTTCGGGGAAACTGAATATACATATTCTCTATGGCCCAGAAATTCCACTGCAAGAAAAATTTCTTACAAATGCAGAGAGACTTGTACAAGGACGTTTATCACAGTGTTGTTTGTGATAACAGAGGGTTGAGAATAAGCTTAACGGCCGGTGGGAAGAGGAATTAATAATGTGGCAAATGCATGAGATGGAATGCCATACAGCAGTTAAAAACCATCATTTATTACTAATTAAGCAAAGGACAAAAAGCTCCAACAGGAAAAAAAAAAAAAAAAAAGGACAAGACTTGAACAGTCACTTTGCCAAATGTGACTACACAAAAAGATGGCCAAGTTCATTGCTGGTCGAGGCAGTTCAAATTAAAGCCATATTTTGCAGCTACAGCACTGGCACGAGTTTAAATCTGCTGCTATCAAGCCTTGGAGAAGGTTGGAGCCACCGGGACACTGGTCCTCTGTGGGTGGGAGTGCAAACTGCTGCGTGCACTTTGGACCACGGTCTGGCATCATCCAGTGAAGTTGAAAGATGTGTGTGCTCCACACCCGGAAACTCCCCTTTGTGACACGGAGACGCTCCTGCACGTGTGCGTAAGAACGTTCACGTCGGCCTTGTCTGTAACAGTTTCCGGTAGAAACTGTTTCCAGTAGAAAACTAGAAACAACCGGAATCTCCTTGATGCACATGAATACACAGCAGACACAGCATCTACGGGAAGGAATCTCACATCCATAATGTTTGAATTTTAAAAAGTTGCAGAAGAGTATGTATACTTCTATTTATGTAAAGTCTAAAAGCATATAAAACTAAACGATATGTTATTTACAGGCATGTGACATATACAATAAAATCAAAGGTAAGGAAAAGTAAGAAAATAATAAGCAGGAATTCGGGCTGCTGGTGACCTGCTGGGGAGAAGGAGGTTGCTGGGTCAGGTCGGGCACCTTGGGGACTCTCTGATGCTGGGAACCTAACAGTGGGTCGTGGGTCACAGGTATTCGTACTATTGTTGACCTCAATACTCTTTATATGTACTAACATTGACAAATCTTAAACATGGAATTTTGAATGAAAAAAAGCCACATGAGACCCCCAGCACAGTCCTGGGGAAAAAAGATAAGCCACGCTAACGAAGCGTTGTTAAGGACGCCTCTGTTTGCAAATAAAGTCACCCAGGGAAGCTCCATGTGGAATGCATAGAAGTGTGTGCACAGAGTGTGGAATGGGGTTAGCGACTGGGTGGAGGGGACAGCGGTAAATAATACTTTGGAACAGAGCTGTAGGTGAACTCCTGGTGCTCGTGTGCCGTGAACTGACTTGAGAGCCGGTTAGATTCACCATATCACTAATTCTATGACTCTGTGACCTCAAAGGAAAAGAAAGGTTGCTTTGCAAACTAGAATAATCAAAATCAGGTGTTCATTATTAAACGTCTTTTGCTTGTTGCTAGATTAAGGTCACATTGTGGATATATAGTAGAAAATATAGCTATTTACTAATTTGCCTTGAATCTTTAGTCAGAAATCTGTCATGATCTGAGAGATATAGTTAATTTCCTCCTTTAATCTTTTAATTTCCCCTTTTAATATAAGTTAAAGGATCTTAGGGTTGATTCAAAATTGCCACCAGCCCTCATCACAGTGCAAACTATAGATGTGGCCTCTTTGCTGTTCACTCTGATTAAAGTGGCTCTAGTCACAAATCTATCACTTTCAGGCTGGTCAAAATTTCAACACTGGTATCTTCAGTCTAAAGAACTTTAGGATGATTTAATAATAGCCAAAGTGATAAGGCAGGAAACTGAAAACAAAACACAAAGAACAAAAAAACCCCATAGCAATTAGAAAGGAAAAATTAAATATCCTTATTTTCAGAAGATCTAGAAAACCCCAGTGAATTAACTGGAAAAGTATGAGAATTAGTAAGACAATTCTTTCAATGAGGTGGCCAGGTAGAAAATAAACATAAATACCACAGACTTCCCTCTGTGCCAGCAATGCATCAGTCAGCATGGTGGGGGAAAACGCCATTCGTCATAGCCACCCTTGCTGGGGGACTGGGTTCCCTCCTCTGAGCCCAAGTGTCACGGGGTCTCTCATGGAAACAGTCCCATTTGCTTTTGGCCCTCAGCCCCCTAACCCTTGGCTGGACCCCATCCAAAGGACTCAGCAGGGACAAATGCCACAGCAACTCCTCTGCTGCCCTTGATACATTTTTCTGACAACACTCCAGATCTGCAGCCCTGCCTTCAACACATAAACCTTTAACACTCTCCCACTCGAGGCAGCTTCAGCTCCGCAGAATCGCATCTCCAATCACATTACCAATTCAGAAGGCTCTATATTTGCATCACTAAGAGGACCATTTGGCTGGTTTTCCCAGAAAAATGGAACAGTCTCCTCAAATGGACTATTGAAATCTTTTCCTCCTGCCAGGCAGAAATGGCTCACTTAAAGTTCTCAAATGACTGGCTTCTTTTTACATTTTTTAGCTTCAATGTTTCAAAAAGCAACAGTTCTGAGCAAAATTCTCTAGGATGATAAAAACTCCAAAGTCATGGCTTCCGGGGGCAGGGGTTGACTGGATGAAGGCAGGAGAGAATTTTCTGGGGTGATGGAAGTGTTCTGTATCTTGTTTTTGGGTGGTGGTTTCACAGGTGTGTATAATTGTCAAATTACTGACTATCACACTGAAGATCTGTATTTTATTGAATGTAAATCAGACCTCAATTAAAGAATAGCTAGAGTTCTCAAAAGGTGCAGGCTACGGCAGAATTGCCCAGAGGCTTCGTAATTATACAGAGGTTTAACCCCAGGGATTCCGTCCGTGGACCATAGATATGGGTCCAGGAAGCTGTGCTTTTAACAAGCACTTCCTGTGGTTCTCTCATCACCCCATGGGGAACACTCACTTAGGCTCTGAGTTTCCGCCTGGGCACCCCAGACATGGTTCTTGGAGTTTATAGGCTCCAGTGCTTGCTGTTGGTTTGTTTTTTGCTACTGTGGGAAAATGTGCTTTGAGGAGCCCTCTTGTGAGTCTGAGCCCACAAGCTGATGTCGGTACAGCAGACAGAAGCCTTTGATGAGTTTCCGAACTCACAAGCCCCTGAAGCTTTTTACAGCCACGCTTGTACTGTAGGATACGTTTTCTTATGGGTCAAGTCATTGGAAATCAGGTTGTCTGTTTTCTGAGCTGGAAAACAAGCTCATTCATAGACAAAATTTTAAGGTTTATAATGCACATGTGCACGTTATCTTTCAAAAAGCTCGTAGCAATTTACACTTCCCCCAGCAGAGTATCTGAGCTTGCTTCCTGCAGCCTCGTCAACACTGGGTAATAGCATTTTAAAAATCTTTACTAGTGTGATGGATAAAAAACATCTTTTGGTGTTCATTTGCATTTCCATGATTATAAGTGAGATTGAAGATGTTTTAATACGCATTCTTCTTGAGGCAGACGCAGTGAGGGGGATGAGGCTGGGGGTAAACATAATGTCTCCGGGATAATCACCGTTCATTGCTTTTGCTTACTCAGGTGAGACTGAAAGTGTGTGGCTCAGGCTGTTAACTCTGACGGAAGCTCAGGTGCCCTGTTGCACTTGGCAGAAACTGTTTTTGGGCAAAGGCTTCAAATCTGTCCCAATATCTGGCAAAGAGAGGACCCTCATTCCCCGAGTGTTGTTTTACTCCTTGCATCTCTTTTGCTTGAGAAATGTGCTCCTGTGGCTGCCATTCTTCCGTTCACCAAAGCCATTGGGAGTGCAAACTGTGCTGACGTGGGCCTCCTTTCTCAAGCCGTATTCAGGGTGCATCTGAAAAGCAAGGGGAAATTCTCAGGCATTTCACCGCTTCATAGAGCAAAGTGCGGCAGATGACTGAGGGCTGGACGCACGTAGGGTGGAAGATAATCACTCGAGGCAGGCTATTTGTCCCCACCTTTAGCTCTTGCATTGTATAGTAGATGATGAGTTGTAGAAATATTTCTGACCGTGATGGGAGGGTCCTGGAAGCTGGTGCAGTTTCTGCCAGTTGCCTGAAGCTAAGAATCATCAGGATTCTTGCTCAAAGTCTGCTTGTGTCTTTTTTCCCCCTTGTTTATGTTTGCAATTGAAGGCAACTTACAGAATAAAAAATTGTCTAAGAAATGTGGTTCTCTATTGCAGAGACCCAAGGTCAGGTTGAAAAAGCCACAGTGTGGGCATAAACTATGTTTTCTTTATTAATCTGCTCCCTCCCAACACACACTGCCCAGCACACACTCACACTCAAAACTCCATAATCAGGGATGAAAGCACATGGACATATATCTGGGCATTGCCATTCTCTTTTTAAATGAGGGATGTATTAATAGTCTGATGAAATCTTTGTTGGCACAAGTGGAGTGATGCTCCCTGTCCACTAATGTAATTAAGTGATAGGGATTTTTCAATGACGACAGTAGAAAACTGGGGCTCCAGCCTGGCCAAAAAAAATGAATGTCGGGTGGTTTGTTGCCCGAGGATGAAGGCTGATTGGCGGCTGTTTCAAGAAGGCTCACAGGGTGGCGTTCCCTGCTTTTGCCATGATCAAGAACCGCAGTGTCCACCATGCGAACCAGGAATCCCTCATATGCTGAGACTTCCTCAGTGGCTCTGTCAGCCACTGAGGTGACTGTCAGTGACTCACATTGACTAAGCACACAAAGGCTGATTTATACAGTGGCTGTCTTCATTAGATTAGACCGGAGAGTGTTATGATGAAAGGGCACCAGGTAATTGAATCCTATGGCCAGAAGATTTTCTTCCCGGGTGAAGGTCCACTGGGAAGCCAAGTTACCATCAGAAAAGTTGTTTGTCAAGTAAGAATCCAAAGAAGGACCGGTCAGGAAGGAAGAACAGCATCTGTAAAGCACAGGGGTGAGACAGTATCTCTTTCTTGAAAATCTATAATTATTGCCATATTTTGGTGGGTAAAGGACCAGGGTGGGAGTAGCAGGAAATGGAGCTGAGGGAAGGTAGGTAGGGGCTAGATCATCGATGATATATACCATGTGCTAAAAGTTGGAGTTTCTTCCCTGCCTGACCTCCCTCTCCACAGAAAGAAATTCTTTTATTTGTTTCTATCTAATGTAAAAGCAATACATGTTCATTATGGAACATATCAACAAGCAAACGAACCAAAATTGCAAAAAACATTGCTAATCATCCCTTCTCAAAGATGATCAGTCTTATGCCTTGATCCTTGTTCTTCTGTGCATGAACAATAAAATGCTATTTCCTAATTAGCCTTTCCACTTAACAATATGTCCCAAATATATTTTTATGTCAATAACAAATTTCTGCCACATTTTGTAGAATGACACAAAGTATTCCATTATGTTTATGGACCAAATGAACAGTGATCATTCAAGTACAACTTTTTCCTGTTATAAATAATTCTGTGATGAATCACTTTTTGCCCATATCTTTGGCGTGTGACTGCTGATTTCCATAGGACAAATTTCCATAAGTTAATTCAGTATGTCAAAGGGCATAAAGACTTTAGATCTTTTGTCATATCCAAACCTTCTCTAACGTTTTCTCTGAAATTTCCTTACAGCACAGAATAATAAACACATTCTGAGAGCTGAGCCCAAAATAGCCATTCAGGTTCAACAGCATTTTAAATTCTTGGGTTTCAACTTTGAGTTTTATATAACATTTGCAAATGACTCCATGTTATACACACTTTGAAAAAAATGTTTTTCCACTCAAATCTTTGAGTAAAACTGTAGGTTCAGGAAGACACGCAGTGTTTTTTTTCTGCAGCTTCCCGTAGCTCTTGGCCCAACTCTTAGTACCCATTGGAAAGCTGAACTCCCAGATAAGCGGCTTAGTGTGGATGCTGAAGGAATCCTGGAGGACTTCTGTTCGGCAAGGATGTGTTCAGATGATCAGATTCGCTGACGTGAGAGATGAGTCAGACGGTGCGGAGACAGGAGGCTTGGTTGGTGGGATACCAAGAGCGAAGGTGGGCTGTGTTTACACCATGCTGGAGTGACGGGGGTGGTGGAGAAGAGAACAGAAGGAGGAGATAGGATTGATAGGCTTAGCTTACTTGATTGGTTATGAAGAACGAGGAAGGGTGAGGAATCTAGGAGGACGGATACGTTTTATTTTTCAAACTGACAGATGATCAAATAAGAATTATGCTCCCATCATGTTTCCAGTTTTGCTTTGACCAACAGAAAGTTCACAGCTCAGCTAGTGATCAGTAGCAGTGCAGTCATGTGTGGCGGTAACATTGAGTCAAAGGCAGGCCATGTATAGGATGGGTGGTCCCGTGAGATTATAATACTGTATTTTTACTGTATCTTTTCCGTGTTTAGATCCACAAATACTTGCCATTGTGTTACAATTATCTGCAGCGTTCAGTACAGTAACGTGCTGTGCCAGTTTGTAGCCTAGGAGCAATAGGCTATACCATACAGCCTGCGTGTGTCGTCGGCCAGAGCGTCTAGGTCTGTGCGAATCCACTCTGTGATGTTTGCACAATGGCAAAATCACCTAATGAGGAATTTCTCAGATAGCGTCCCCATCGTAAGTGACGCACGGCTGTGTTCGTATTACTTGTGGTGGCGGACCTGCCTGATTCTGTTTCTGGACGAGGTCTCTGCTGTGTAACTGGAACTAGGCAGTGCACAGTATGTAGGTAAATAATAAACACAGGCTGGCTCTTAACCTAGGCAAGTTTTTTTTCCCCTGGCGACATAAAGCCATGAACCCAAGGGGAAAGGAACAACAAAGGATTTGAATTAAAGCCACGTATAACGAGGCGGGCACTGTTAGGGTTGTGAACGCAATGGACAGACCGTTAACCCCAAGTAAACTGGGTTGACTTTTTGTAGAATTTAAATTTTTAAAACTTAAATCAGCCAAGCAACTCTACCCTCTTCCTTCCCTATTTGCCGTTTCCAAATAGTCAGTTTTATTACTATTTTTTTCTTAGTAATTCACATTTTAATGATATTTTACAAAAACATACTTCTTCAAAATACGTTAGATGAGCCTATCGGAAACCAGCATTGAGTGCCAATCTTAGCTGATTTTAAATAGAAACTTCGATGTCTGAAAACTTTCAGATTTCCTTTATTTGATCTGGTTCTTCTGGGGCAGCCCCGTCTTTTAATCTTCATCTTTCCGTTTGCTCTTCTCTTTTCTCAACATCTGGAGACGGAAAACAAGGCTCCACTTGACGCCGGGCGCCTGCGGCTCCGAGAAGCTGCTGTTGTCCCTCCCGAGGCGGGCTCGGGCTCCTCATTCTGTATTTCCTTTTATTAAAAAATGTTTCCCCCTTTCTTAATGTTGTCCTCAGTTTTATTTTCAAAACTGCAAAATGTAAATTGGATTTTCCCGAGCGAGCAGGCAAAGGATGGCGATTCTGCACCTCTCTCCTCTGCGCGTCCTGCCTTCGTTTCTCAGGATGCTGCTGTGTTTTCCTCTTCATTTTTCATTTTTCCTGAACAGGAGATGTACTTATTTTTTTTAAATTTTGATGGCAAGCTAGTTGGTGCGTGTGTGCTGTTTCTTTTTTTTTGTAACAGGCGATGGATGAGTGTCCATCACTTGTTTTAAAAAAGTTTTAGTGAGGTAAAATATACACAGAGAATAGACCATCTTTATCATTTAGGTGTGAAGTTCATGGCAATGAATACATTTATTTTCTTTTTTTCCCCTTATCCCACCCTCCTGCCACCCTTCCTGGCCCTTGGTAACCCACCGTTCTGCTCTCTGTCTTCATGAGATCCACATTTTCAGCTCTAACACATGGGCGAGATCATGTGATCTCTCTCTCTCTGTGCCTGGCTTATTTCACATAATATAATGGCCTCTAGTTCCATTCATGTTGCTGCCAATGACAGGATTTCATTCTTTTTTGTGGCTGAATAATATTCCACTGTGTATAGATACCACATTTTCTTTATCCATTCAACCACGGCAATAAACAGGCATGCATATATCCCTTTGATATACATTGATTTCCTTTCTTTTGTATATATACCCAGCAGTGGAATTGCTGGATCATATGGTAGTTGTCCTTTTAGTTTTTTGAGGAACCATAGTTCTTTTTAAACTCAGTTTGCTAGTATTCCGTTGAGGATTTTTGCATCTGTGTTCATTAGAGATACTGGTCTATACAGCTTTCCTTTTTGTTGTGTCCTTGTCTGGTGTTGGTATAGGGGTCATGCTGGCCTTGAAGAATGAGTTTGGAAATATTCCCTCCTCTTCAGTTTTTTTTTTTTTTTGGAATAGTTTGTGTGGGATTGGTGTTAATTCTTCTTTAAATGTTTGGTAGAATTCATCAGTGAAGCCATCAGGTCCTGGGCTTTTTTTACGATGGGTGACTTTTTGTTACAGCTTCAATCTCATTACTTGTTATTGGTCTGTTCAGGTTTTAGATTTTTTTCATGGTCCTATCTTGACAGTTTGTATGTGTCTGGGAATGACCCATGTCTTCTAGGTTTTCCAATTTATTGGCATATAGTTGCTCATAATAGTCTCCTATGATTCTTTGAATTTATGTGGTATCAGTTGTCTCCCTTTTCATCTCTGATTTTATTTATTTGGGTCTTTTCTCTTTTTGTCTTAGTCTGGCTAAAGGTTTGTCAATTTTGTTTATCTTTTCAAAAAACCAACTTCATTTTATTGATCTTTTGTGTTTTTTTGGTCTCAGTTTCATTTATTTCTGCTCTGATCTATATTATTTCTTCTTTTCCTACTAATTGTGGGTTTGGTTCTTGCTTTTCTAGTTCTTCAAGGTACATCATGAGGTTATTTGTTTATAGTTGTTCTACATTTTTGATGTAGGTGTTTATTGGTGTAAATTTCCCTCTTAGCACTGTTCTTGCTATATCCCATGGGTTTTGATATATTGTATTTCCATTCTTATTTGTTTAACAAAATTTTAAAACATTTCCTTCTTAATTTCTTCACTGACCCAGTGATCGTTTAGGAGCATGTTGTTTAATTTCCAGGTGTGTATAGTTTCCAATGTTTCTCTTATATTGATTTCTAGTTTTATTTCATTGTGGTCAGAAAGGATACTTGATATCAATTTCTGAATTTTTTAAGACTCGTTTTGTGGCCTACTGTACAGTCTCTCCTTGAAAATGCCCCATGTGCTAAGGAGAGGATCGTGTATTCTGAAGCTGCTGCATGAAATGTTCTGTAAATGTCAATTAGGTCCATTTGATTGACAGTGCAGATTAAGTAAAATACTTCTTATTGATTTTTCCTTGAACGATCTGTCCAGTGCTGAAAGTGGGATGTTGAACTCCGGCTCATACCGTATTGGATCTGTCTCTTTCTTTAGCTCTACTAACATTTGCTTTATGTATCTGGGTGCTCCAGTGTTGGGGGCGCATATATTTATGATGTTATATCCTCCTGGTGACTTGACCCCTTTATCATTATATAATGACCTTCTATGTCTCTTTTTACAGTTTTTGTCTTGAAATCCATTTTATCTAAGTATAGCTACTCCTCATCTTTTTCAGTTTCCATTTGCATGAAATATCTTTTTCCACCTCTTTATTTTCAGTCTATGTGTCTTTATAGGTGAAGTGAGTTTCTTGTAGGCAGATACAGTTGGATCTTTTTAAAAAATCCATTCAACTACTCTATGTCTTTTGACTGGAGAATCTAGTCCATTTTTATTCTGTTATTGATAGTAAGGACTTACTACTGCCATTTGTCATTTGTTTTTTGGTTGTTTTTTTCATTCTCTCTTCCTTCCTTCCTTCCTGTCTTCCTTTGTGTAAAAGTGTTTTTCTCTGGTAATATGTTTTAATTTCTTACTTTTTTATTTTTTGTGTGTCTGTTATAGGTTTTTGTTTTGTGGTTACCATAAGGATTGCAAATAACGTCTTACAACCAATTATATTTAACTGATGACAACTTAACTCTGATTACCAAAAGAAAAGAAAAGAAAAATATGAAACAAGCAAAGAGAAAACTAAAAAACACTACATTTTAATTCTGTCCCCACCCCTGCTGCTTTTTGACATTTTGTCTTTCCTTATATCTTTGTATACTGTCTCTCTCTTACAAAGTTGTTGTAGTCATTCTGTTTGATAGGTTTGTCTTTCTGTCTTCCTACTAAAGATTACGGTTTGTACACCGCAATTACAGTGTTATTCTGTATCTTTCTGTGCACCTACCAGTGAGTTTTATACTTGCATATGTCTTGTTCATTAATGTCATTTTGTTGCAGATTTAAAAACTACCTTTAGCATTTCTTCTAGGACAAGTCTGGTGTTGATGAAATCCCTCAGCTTTCTCTGTCTGAGAAAGTCTTTATTTCTCCTTCATGTCTGAAGGATGACTTTTCTGGGTATAACATTTCTAGGTTGCAATTTTCCCTTTATTACATTGAATATATCATTCCACTCTTTCGTGGCCTGTGAGGCTTCCACTGAGAAGTCTGTTGCCAGACTTGTTGGAGCTCCTTTGTATGTTACTTGTTTCTTTTCTCTTGCTGCTTTTAGGACCCTTTGTTTATCCTTGACCTTTGAGAATCAGATTATCAAAATGCCTTGAGGTAGACTTATTTGTGTTGAATCTGCTTGGTGTTCTATGACCTTCTTGGGCCTAGATAGTCATATTTAGGTTTGGAAAGTCCTCTGTTATTATTTCTTTGTATAAACTTTCTACCCTTATCTCTCTCTCTCTCTACATCCTGTTTAATGCCAAAAAAACTCAGATTTTCCCTTTTGAGGCTATTTTCTATATCGCGTAGGCATGCCTCATTCTTTCTTATTCTTTTTTTCTTTTTCCTCCTCTGTATTTTCATGTATCTTGTCTTCAAGTTTACTAATTCTTTCTTCTGCTTGATGGGTGCTGCTGTTGAGAAACTCTGATGCATTTTTCAGTTTGTAAATTGAATTTTCCAGAATTTCTGCTTGATTTTTCAAAAATTGTTTCAATCTTATTGTTAAATTTCTCTGACAGAATTCCAAATTCCTTCTTTGAGTTATCTTGATGTTTGTTGAGCTTCTTCAAAATAGCTATTTTGAATTCTCTGTCTGAAAAGTCACTGGTAGCTTATTTAGTTCCTTGGATGAAGTCAAGTTTTCCTGGAGGGTTTTGATGCTTGTAGATATTTGTTGATGTCTGGCCACTGAATAGTTAGGTATTTATTCCAATTTTAGAAGTCTGGGCTTGTTTGTTCCTTCCATATATTCAGACTTTCCACATATTCAGAGGGGAGTTGAGTGTTGTGATCTAAGCCCATGGTCAGTGGAGCTGTGTCAACACTAGGGGCACCCCGAGCCCAGTAATGCTGCGACTCCTGGAGGCACTGCCTTGCTGGGCTTGGGTAAGGTAAGGGAGAATTCCTGAGTTACCAGGCAGAGTCTGGCTCTCTTCCTTCTTTTCCCCAGATCAAGAGCCATAATTGAGTGGGGTGGGGGCACTCCAGTGGCCAATCCAGCAGACACTGTGCTGAGTCACTCCTGAGGCCAGAACAGTACGGGGTCTCACCCAAGGCCTGTGGTGACTACGGCCTGGGTACGACTGCTGTTTCTTCAAGGCCAAAGGGCTCTGTAGTCAGCAGGTGGTGAATCCTGTGGGGACTGGGCCTTTCTCTTCAGGGCAGCAGATTTCCTCTGGCCTAGGATGGATCTAGAAATACTGTCCAGGAGCTGAGGCCTAGAACTGAGGGCTTCAGGGATCTGCTTGGTGCTTTATTTTACTGTGGCCGAGCTGGTGCCCAAGCTGCAAGACAAAGTCCTCTGTAGGCCTCCCTCCTCTTTCCCAAAGCAGGGGTCTCTCCCAGAGCTTCATTGCCTGGAGCTGGGAGAGGGGGGATGCAGTCACTCCCTTGGCCCCCACAGCTGGCATCTCACTGGGCTGAGGGCACCCCAAGTCCTGCCTCTGAGCCCAGTGCAGCACAAGGGCTTGCCCAGGGACTGCCTTCCTGTGGCCTGACTACCACTTATATTTGCTCCAGGCCCCAGCATGTGTTAGTCAGCTGGTGGCAGAGC
>CAUYRT010016962.1:0-45609 GCA_963574885.1 Lepilemur ruficaudatus
GACCCTGTCTCTACTAAAAATACAAAGAAATTAATTTGCCAACTAAAAATATATAGAAAAAATTAGCAGGGCATGGTGGCGCATGCCCATAGTCCCAGCTACTCGGGAGGCTGAGGCAGAAGGATTGCTTGAGCCCAGGAATTTCAGGTTGCTGTGAGCTAAGCTGACGCCACGGCACTCACTCTAGCCCGGGCAACAGAGTGAAGACTCTGTCTCAAAACAAACAAAAAATTATTACATGCAGCTAAATGCTTTAGATATTGAAGATCCATGCTGAAATACACACATCCTAGGGAAAGTCAAGAATTAGGCTGTTTTCTGACATTAAAACTCCAAACACTGAGAATTTGTCACATTAATAAGTTCCTGGCAGAACTAAGGCTGGGTATGACTGGGAAGCCCTAAGGGCCAGGGCTCTCTTGATTTTAAAGGACTACAATCTGGTTCAATGGACAGATCCTGGATATGGACTCCACTTCTGGCTCTAATACTGCTTAGCTCTGTGTCATTGGAATAATACATTCACTCCACTGAGCGTTAGTTTCCAAATGTGTAAAATGATGGAGCTGAGCAAATTAGATTTTAAGGTTTCTTCTAGTTCTTAGACAAATACTATAAACTAGTATTTGTATTCCTAATTATCTGAGGAATATAGACATGTCCAAGTCATTCCTATAGGCTCAATAAAATTATATTAACAGGGTAATGTTAATACTAATATTATTAATCTATAGCAAGATTTATACTTAGACCTGTTTGAAACTACATGAAGGAAGCCAATATTCTCACCAAAATTTAGCTACACATTTTAAATGTGTGATTTTCAAAGACCCCTATTTTAGCACATGCACACCATAACATCTGGTATAGGTGACAAGTACAAAATTAATTTTACTATTGTGTCCCAGTGGGACATTACCTACCCCTGTTCTCTAATTGCTGATAGTTCAGTTCTCATATCCCAGGAATTATCCTTTTTCATATATACTGTTCTGGACTATAGCCAGGTGCTCCATTTATGAGAACAGACCTCATTCCAGTCTGACTACGGGTATTTCAGTCACACACTGTCTGCCTTGTCAAAATTTTCTTTAGCTTGATTAAATACTTGTTGCCAGCATCCCAAGTGAGAACATTTATGGAACAATGTGCTCTTTCAAAGCCACTAACCCTCTTTAACCCTGATTGCACAATAGTTCATTTATTTTTTAATTAATTTAAGGCCAAAAGGTAATTTCTGGGGGAACTTTTGTGCCTGTGGATGTTTAGTTTATGTATGACGTAGCTTAGGTTAGAAACTCAAGACACAGTGTTGCCCAATCAGTGAAAATGAGGTCTTAATAATTGGAAAACCCTATATTAAATAGTCTTCACCAGAATTTCCCTGAGGCCAAATATGAGTGGATTGGAGTTAAGAGGGCTACAACTTGCCAGAAAGAATATCTCTAGCAGCATCAAAATTCAAGATGTAGGGAGACAAATATATTACCTATGAATTTAAAGTGACAACATATCTGTCCTAACAAGATATTTTTTAAAGATATCTTGCTTAACTGATGTCTCATAAATTGCAACAAGTTATAGCCAGGAATAAGATGATAATGAAAGTAAGCTAAAGGAAGCCAACTAACCTTGGCTTATGCATCAATAAAGTGATCTTCCTTCAAGATAGGATACTTCAGCACAAACTTTTTCTGGCTGCAGCTTTGCAAAAAACATTTGGAGCCAGGTTCAATGAAATGAACCTTACTAGCATGAATTATTTCAGGGCCATCTCACATCTATCTAAAGGGCATTTCCCACTATAGTCGACATTCTCCTAAACAATTTAGTATGTACTGCTACCAGATCAGAGTCACATTTTGTTGGAATAGTCATCTGTGTGATGAGGTACAGCTAATTGAAAATTTATTCTCAGTGAGGTAAGGCAGACATTTCATTCTCAGACTATGGTAGCTTTTGACCCTGTATGTGATCACTGAATGGTGAAAGGTGAGGCACAGAAGGTATTGAGCAAAGAAAATCAGGTCTTAGGAAAGTAAACGGAAGAATGCAAGATCAATTGTCCGGATAAGAGTCCTTTGGCATCATAGGAGCCAAAGGAAAGAATATTCATATCTGAGGAATGTGTGAGATGGCATTGTTATTTTGAGCATGTAGTGCTCAATAGTAATACCTAAATGCAGTTTGTCTCCTCTGTGGTATACAGATTTTTTTAAAAAGTGAGGTTCAGAGAAGTTTAAAACCTGCTGAAAATAAATGAGCTCTTAAGCGGCAGGATTTAGGATTTTGATCCAGGTATATCCATCTCCAAAGGGTCACATGCAAATCCTTTCAGATACCTATGCAGAATCTAACAGTCTTAACTGTCCAATAGTGAATTTGCACTGCAAGATATGTGATATAGATGATATATACGTAGAACATTCAGCTTTTATGAATTTATTTTTAGTTTCATTTGTTCTGAGTTATTAGAATCAGACTTTACAGACATACTTCTACAAATCAAAGGAGTTTTCTGTGGTTTTCCTATATCTAACACAAGCTTTATGGGATTTAGAATTTTTAAAGTGGAAATAATTAGCGAACAGACCTCTAGCATTCACTGTATCTCTCAGATGTTTGCAGCTACTTAACTATTCACCAAATTTCTCTCTTTGTGAATAAGCACCTTAAGATCTTGGCATGAAGGTATCTAAATTGATCTCTATACGCAAGAGAATATTTTGCATTTTAAGACAAAAACTCAAGAGAAAACAACATCATTAGCCTTGAGGCACTGCAATCCTCCAATTCTGACACCCAGGATTCTTAGCTGAGAAATGAGAGCTCTCTGTCAGCACAATACATATGACAAAGATCCCTCTAGTCTAGAACATAGATTACTGATTTTTGGTGAGTTCATCTGTTTGATGTGGGCCTCAATAGCCTCTTACATTTCATAACAATGTGGCAAAACTAGATAGTAAATGAAAGAAGATCATATCCTTAGAATATTACCTAATTATATTCTGCTGCTTAAAAGAAGTAGCCACAAATTAACAAAACAAACATGATGGATGTTTATTACTGCTTGCCTCTTACACAAGCAACAAAGAACACATCTAGGAATAAGGTGAAGGCATTTGGTTATGTAATTTTTGTGTTTGATACATTAGTGAATCTTCGTTAAGCTTTTGCTATTTTCATCTTTTTTTTAATTAGAGAGGAAATAGTAAAGCATAGATTTAAATTGTTACAAACACAAACCAAATACTAAAATCATTGATCACAATCAAGTGATCTTGTAAGGCATTGTTAACAAAATACTGTATGTGGATTCTCTCTCTCTCTCTCTCTCTCATACTCCCTATTCCTCTCACCATTTTATTTTACTTCATAGCACTCATTGCCATCTAACTGGAACTCTATACTTTACTCATTTATTTTATTATCTTCTCCCATGAATATATAAACTTCATGTCTGTTTATTTTCACTGCTCCAGCCACAGTAATTAGAAGAATGTTTGACACACAGTAGGTATTTAATATATTTTGGTTGAATGAATGGATGCATGGATAAATGAATAAAATGAATAAATGAAACAAGTCTAGGGAGTTGTTTACTGATTTGCCTGTGTTTGTGCATTCAGTAGTATAGCTAGACCTAGATAACAGATCTTTCAATCCTGTACTGCCTATCAATGGAAGAAAAAGATGACTATGAAAATCCATAGTAATCTCCCACTACAGGAGGTTGGAAATGGGGTAATATAGGTAATAAATGTAATGAAAAGATCATTCTTTCAAGGCTATTTGAAGACTATTGATTTATATAATAACAATTTTTAAGAAAAGTTAATTGCCCTAAATCCAAGGAACAATAAGAGGCTAATGATATGTAGCTTCAATAATTGGAAATTTAGAGATTAGATCAATGACACATCAATGTCTTCCTAAGAGCTTCACTGTTAAAAAATATTTTTTAGAAAAAAGGATTGCGCAAATTCTCATTCTCCCTTCTAGACTGGCTGAGATACATCTATTACTGTATGGGGTCTTGGTCAAGATGATAGCAAAGCAGAATGACCCTTAGAGAAGTATTATGTGAGTAGACCTTAATGAGTAGACCTTGGGGCTTAGCAGTAGAAACTCTTTCTAAAGGAAAGATCACCTAGAACAGTGAGTCTTGAATTTAGAGTGCATCTTCATTACCTGAGGAGCATGTTAAAATGCTGATTCAAATACCAGGTAATTCTGATGCAGATGGTCACATTCTAAGAATTGTGGCTACCATGAATGCGTCTAAAGATAACAGGTCAAGTTTAGGTATGGGAAATACGGACTGGTAAACTCAAATCTTCAGAATTCCTTAGTTACTTTGTAATTATTCAAATTATTAAGTAGTAGTTCCCTTACTACTATGCACATTCGTTTGTTTTGTGTGTTTCTATTGTCTTTCTTTAAAGATAAAGATAATGCTTTTACTTTACCACTGCAAACCCAGCATGTAGTGTAGATACTCTGAAAGTATCTGAATGAATGAATGAGTTCATTGCCTATATCTAATTGGCAAATACTGAAGAGAATTTGGCTCAAGATATCCAATTTTTTCTTTTGTAATAATTTGGGCATGAAATAGTTATAAACTCGGGGGTGGGAGTGAAGCTTTCCAATGTTTTCTGAGAAAGGAGAAAATTACTTCTTGCTTCTACCTCATAGCCTCCCTCTCTCGTACCAATGCAATAGATTATCTCTGCCCAAAGTAATTCTACTTACACTTTCGTGGATTAAAGAAGGGGCTGAGAAAATTTTTGTCGACTGCTCTGTCAATTTTGATGTGCTCGTGTGCATGTTTTGTGTAAGTCTGCATTCCTACATGCATGCATATTCATGTGTAAATATTCATAAGCATGTTCAGATTAATGTACTGGGACATGATAAATGTGGCCACTTAATTTTTCTGCAGATCTTATGATCACATCTGCAATATAACAGAATTTTTACTGTGTATTATGCAATCTCATTTGTGGGTTTGGTTGATATGCTAATGGTGCTATTGACTACCATGTTCAGAAAGCCACATCTGTTCAGAATTTAGAAGAGTCTTGGTGTTTTCTCTTGATTGATACTGTTAGAAAAATGATATGAAACATTTAGTTTGCTTATTTTAAAAGTTCCAAATGTTCCAGTGATGAAGTGAATAATCTTGAGCATCAAAAATATTTGTATTATATTATTTCTACAGTAAAACTTGTGATTAAAAAGAAATGGACAAAATAGTTTTTTGTGATTAAAGCTTCATGTAATTCATTAAATTCAGATAAACATGAGTCACAGTTTAATCAATACATTGTGGTAATTTAAGCAGTGCTGTATTCCAAATGGAAAAAAGAAGGGGATTTTCATTTTCTACCCTGTATCTCTAATACACATGTATATTGGTTCGAGTGCTTATTTATTAACTTAACTTCCAAAATGAATTTTTATAAATAGAATGAAAAGTCTATCTATCTATTTATCATATATCCCATTACAATGAATCCTCATGACATAGAAAATTATTTCTGTTATAATGAGATGGGTCAACTCAAATATTGCCTAACCTAAGTGGCTCATGGGCTGAATTTTGGAAATCTTCTTGATTTTGTAAAACATTTCACTGCAATGGTATTTTTGAACTTTAGTTCCTTCAAACACTTAATTGAATACCAATGGAGACCAATGCTGCTAAACATATCCATATGATAGGAAAGCAATTGCATTTAAAGCATATTATTAAGACAACAGAATGGGTAGGAGTAAGGAGTAAGGAGTAAGGCTTTGGAAGGACATAGAAGTGAATATTCACATTTAGACCTACTGTGGAAATTCTTGGATACCACAAAGTCTTTGATTATCCTGAAAAAGAGCAATGGGATGGGATCTTTGTCCCTAGATATCTGGAAAAAAGGGACAGACATCCAAATACATGTACTACATAGGTATTTTTAAGTTCTAACATGACTTTGGAACAAAAATGCAGTCATATCTCTCACCACTACCTAATTACTTATAGTCTATTTCAGAATGAAAAAAACAATTTATTTTATGCAAAATGTAGTCAAAATATAAACGGTTAGATGTGCAAACCAAACTCAGCACTGTTCAAAAGACATGTTAAGGACCTACAGATAAATATAAAAACTTGACAGGAAATAAAACAAAATTCTTAGAATACTAAGCATATTATTTGACAATAATAGTAGGCAATACATATATGTTGCTTACTATGTGCCAGGCACTGTTCTAGGTGCTTTATCCTCATGTAAGCTGCCTTATATGCCTTACCTAAGTTGCCTTAGTCCTCATGTCAAGTGAGGCACCTACTGTTGTCATCATTTTACAGATGGGGAATCGAGAGTGTGTTTTAGCTACTGGATAAGAGACAAGCTTCTTACCTTCTCCCTTCGTATCAATATTGACCTTGGTTGTGGGTCAATAATATGCTAGCATTATTTCCTTTTGTGACCTCTATGACCTCTATGATCTAAGCTCAAAGCCCACTTTTCAAGTTTTTAGAGGTCCTTGGTATCTTTTCTACCATAACATTTAAGATCACTTCTAATTACTGGTAATTATTAATTTGTTTTTCTTTGTGAGGACAGCCTGAAACAGATTAGCTTCCCTTTGGGAATCTACTGAGAAAGAATTAGTGACACTTTCAAAAGCTTTAATTTCCAATGAGAAATTAATGCACTGGGAAGATTTGACTCAACATTTTATAGGGTGTAAGCCTGCAGTTAATAAGAAGCATGAGGATATTCTGTTCCTTGTAAGTGTAAAGTATGATAAAACATGAATCATAAATCTCTCATATAGTAACGATATAACAGCTACACTAAAATACTTGGCATTCTGCAGCACAGCTAAAATCTCAAGTAGTCTTCTGTTTTAATGACCACAAGAAGCTAATTAAACTGTTTCAAAATCTTTCTTACAAAATTCTCCCTGGGCCAAAAGTGTGAAGCAAATAGTCCTCCTGAGATGGTGTCACTAAGGAGGAAACCTCAGCTTTCTTGAGAACTGTAGTTTTTCTAATGGTTTTTCCAGTTTACTTTGAGAGGATTGATATTAATAAAGTCATTTCCTCCCCAAACATATGTTAAAGTAGGAAGGTGAAAACTTGAATTTGAGATATATTAACAATATTTTCCAAAACGTCCCTGACTTTGTCCTAATCTGTACTTCATTGCATCTGAATTGGGAAGGTTATACTGATGAAGTGTAAAATGTCATTATAATCCAGAATGTATATGGTTAATGAAAATCTACAGGTGGTCTGGAAATAGAAGAGAGGGAATGGAGGGACTGGGACAAAAATTTAGTTCTGTCCTAGTATAATTAATATTATTGGGTAAAAAATACAGGATTGATCCCTATACTTGAACAGGATTTTCTCATCCTCCAAACTCTTACCTATAACCCCCCCATGTGTATGTGTATATATATATACATATATATATATCTTTATATATATATATAAAGAATTTCCCCATTATTCCAGGGAACATTTGGGGGATTTCTAAATTTAGCTTTTTTTTTTTTTTTTTTTTTTTTACAGGGGTGCGAGAGAACGGGGCAGGCTCTGGATAAATTTAGCTTTTATTGTGTTTTATTTCTACATGAAAAGAAAACCTTAGCTTTCAACCATTAGAAAAAAAATATGCCATTTAGACCAAACTTGTGTGGCCATTTTATACTTTTCCTTTTCCACATTATTTAATTCAATCTCCTGTATTTAAGATGAAGTGCTACAAACAATTGTAAACATATAATTCATTTTCCCCATACCCAACAGATAGGTATTTCTGACCTGTGAAATTACAAAGACTTTCTGGGATTCAATTTTTCATGACCTGCTTGTCATCCTCCTCTATGTCCTACTAGCACCTTAAAACCTTAAAATACAGTTCTGAGAGAAATTTCTCTGCATGCAAATTGATGCAATGTTTATTTATTGGCTTTCATGACATTTTCGTAGGGTCTTTCTACTTTATTGGTTGATGTGTGTTGTATAGAGTCCTCTGGTGGACCAGGCCCAAGGACAGAGGGCTCGCTCTCATTCAGGGTATAGTGTAGTCCAGAAAAACATTCTTCTAGGTCTTTGGATTTAGGAAGACTTTCTGTTGCCCCAAAGTGGGTGCCTAGTACAAATGCCTGCCAAAGACTGTATTTCTTAGCAGATGTAAAAACTTGTAATTGTTTTCATCATTTCAATTCCCTGTGGTTAGTCAGACTGTTTTATGTCACAGTCACATAATAAAATGAAAACCAAGATAAAGAAGCAACCAAAGCCTTTTACCAACCATGGCTTTTAGAAGAAAAAAAACAAAAGAAACTTTTTTTCACTGATAAAAGACAACTTAGAAACTGAGAAAGCTAGGGAGAAGTACGCTGTTACATGGGACTAGGTGATTTCAGGCCAACTGGGCTCACAGAACACTTAAGAGAACCGTTAGGTTGAACCATGTGGAATTGCTAGTATTTGACTCTTTTGACCTACAAAAATGTCAGTTTCATATAGTTCAACCTTGATTTATTTGTCTTCTCCACAGCAAACTTATGAGAGGCTTTAGCATTAGATTGCTTGGAGGCAAACCCTACCTCTGCCACTAAAAATCTTGGTGATTTTTGGGTAAACAGTTGCAATTCTTTGCACCTTAGCTTCTTCAATTGCACAATATTTCATTGTATTACTAAAGGCATCAATTTAAGTATTCTTTTTACTGTTGCTTTTATAATTGTTTTCAGTTTGGGGTGATTACTAGCAATACTGCTACAAATAATTCTTTTATCTGTACCTTGGTGCTCAAGAGTAAGCCTTTCTCTAGGCTATATACCCAGGAATGGAATTTCTGGATCATAAGGTGCACACTTTTCTATTATTGCTATATCATGTTAAATTGCTTTTGATTATAATTGTATCAATTTACATTCCCTCCAGAAATATGTATGAGTTCCTATGGCACCACATGCTTGCCCACACAAGTATTGCCACACTTTAATTTTTGCCAGTCTAGTATTTAATAGTGGTTTTAAATTTCCCTGATTACTATGAAGTTTGAGCATTTTTACAAATGTTTATTGGCTATTTCGATTTCTGTTGTGAAGTACCTCTTCCAGTCTTTTGTCCTCTTCTCAATTGTATTGTTTGCTATTTCCTTATTGGTTCATCGTGTTGTCTATGTACTCTGCTCACTAGTCTTATGTTGGTTACTCATATTATAAATATCTTCACCACCTCTGTGGCTTATCTTTTGACTCTGCCAAGTGTCATACAGTTTTTATTTTTTCCCCACATTTTATTGAGGTATAATTTCCATTAAAAAATTCACTTTGGGGTGTCAACTGATGAAACCAAAGTCTGTATTTTAATGCAGTCAGATTTATCACTTTTTATAATTATTACTTTCTGTGTCTTGTTTAGTAAATCCTTCTACTGCAAGATCATGAAAATATTCTCCTATATTACTTTCTGAAATCTTAATAATTTTGTATTTCATATTTAGAATTTTAATGCAACTCTAATTTATTTGGGGTATGATATGAGGGGGTGGACTGGTTTTATTTTTTTTCCATATTGATATTCAGTTTTTCCAGCACCACTTATGAAAAAATTCATACTTTTCGTATCAATCTGCAAACGTCATATGTCAAGTTTCCATTTATGCTTGGATCTGGATTCCTCATTTTTGTTCTGATCCTTTCATCTATTTGGCTATCACTCCACCAATATTACACTGACTTATTTACTGTAGGTTTATAATATGTCTTGATATCTGGCAAAACAAATCCTCCTACCTTCCTGTTCTACTTAAAGAGCATCTTGACTATCTGTGGTCCCTTTGTACTTCCATGTACTAGCACAGTCACAGTTGAGACTTTAATTAGAATTGTGTTGCATCTATGAATCAATTTAGGATAACTGAAATGTTAAAATATTAAATCTTCCCATCCATAAACATGGCACATTTTTCCATTTATTTAAGTCTTCTTTACTTCTTCAAGAAAGAAGTAAATTGATAAATTGATAAATTGATAAATTTTTCCATAGAGGTCTTGCATAACTTTTGTTAAAGTTATTTCTAAGCACTCACATCAAAATTGTAATGTTACTGTAAATGGAATCATTTTAAAATTTAATTTTCTAATTTTAAGTATTTATACATTTTACAAATTTATTTTGGGTTTGGTAAACTTGCTATATTTTCTTATTAGATGTCATAATTTATCTGTAGATAGTTTTGGGTTTTTATATACCCAACTGTATCATCTGTAAATTTTAATACTGTTTCTCTTTTTAAAATCTTTACCTGCCTACCCATCTATCTAATCTATCTATCTTAATATCCATCTATCTAGCTATCTTTTTTTTTTTTTTACCTAACTCCTTTGGCTAAGAGCACAATCAGTATAATATTGAATAGCAGAATTCATGACCAAAGTCCTTGTCTGATTACCAATCTCAAAGAGAAAGTTTTCATTGTTTCTCCATTTATATGATACTTGCTGTATGTGTTTTGAAGATGCCCTTTATCGGGTTAATGAAATTCCCTTTCATTTCTCACTTGCTGAAATATTTAGTCAGGAGAGGATGTTGGATCTTATCAAATGACTTTCTGTATCTGTGAGATCATCTCTTGGTTTTTCTTTTCTAATCTGTTAAAGTTGTAAAATACGTTAACTGATTTTCTGATGTTAATCCGACTTGGCATTCCTGGGATAAACATAACTTAGTCATGATGTATTTTGCTGTTGATATATAGCTTCCTTCACTTTTCTAATGTTTTATAGGATTCTTTTGCATCTACGTTAGTAATTGAGATATTCTTGTATTTTTTTCTCACCAATATCAAGGTTATTCTACACTCATAAAATAGGGAATGACATGTTGCTTTCATTTCTTCATAATGTTTTACATAACATTGGAATTTTTTGTTCCTTTAATGTTTCCTGTAACTCTCCATCCATCTACCCCTGGATTTGTCATAGTGGAAAGAAATTTGATTTCTTTAATGATTATAAAACATTAATATTTTCTGTGACCCATTAAGTTAGTGTACTGAGTTGAATAGTGTTCCCCCAAAATTCATGTCCACCCAGAACCTCAGAATATGACCTCATTTGGAAATAGTGTTGTTGCAGATACAATTACTTAAGTATATTGGATTAAGGTGGACCCTAAATCCAGTATGACTAGTGTCCTTATAAGAAGAAGGCAATTTAAGCAAGCAGGAGATGCACAAGAAGGTGGCCATGTTAAGATGGCGGCAGCGATTGAAGTAATACATCCAAAAGCCAAGAAACATCAAGAATTACCAGCAACTACCACAAGCTAGGATGGTTTTTCCTTCAGAGCGTCTAGAAGGAACCAACCTAGATTTTGAACTTCTGGCCTCCAAACTGTGAGAATAAATTTCTGTTGTTTCAAGCCACCAAGTTTGTGGCTATTTTTTACAGTAGCCCTTGGAAACTAACATTGCCAGTTTTGTCGAGTTATATTTTTCTAGGAATTTATCCATTTGTCTAATTTTTAAATTTTTTGGCATAAATTTATTTATAGTGTGTTTTTGTTATGTTTTTAATTTCTGTAGCATTTGTAGTGATATCCCTTTTGGATTCCTGATATTCATTGTTTGTGCCTTCACTTTCTCACTCTATCTCTTTTAATCAATCTTGTCAGTGGTTTGCCAGTCTAGTTTTTCAAAGTACTGCTGTTTGGTTGAATTGACTCGATTCAGCTTTATTTTTTTATTTCATTAATTTCTGTTCATGTCTTTATCATTCTCTCCATTCTACTTTCTTTGGGTTTAATTTACTCTTCTATTCCTAATTTCTTGAGGTATATACTTTGCTCATTAGTTTTCAGCCTTATTCCTTATAGTGCACACATTTAAGACTATATATTTTGTTTTAAATACTGCTTTAAAGTCATCGGACAAGTTTTTATATCTAGTATTTTATTATAGTCCAGTTTATAACATTTTTCTAATTTTCAATATGATTTTTGACCCATGGATTATTTCAGAGTGATTCATTTCCAAACACTTACCAATTTTCTAGTTATCATTTTATACTTGATTTTTAGCTTATATGCTTTATGTCAGAGAATAGGCTCTGTATGAATTCAATTTTGCTAACTTTGTTGAGACTTTCTTAATGGCCTATTAAATAGTCAACTTTTGTGAATGCTCCATGTATGCTCAAGAACAATTTGTATTCTGCATTTGGGTACAGTATATTGTATATTCAATTCAATAAATTTCATTAGTCATGTTATTCAAATATTTTATAAACTTAATTTTTTTTACAGCTTGTTCTGTCAATTAGTAAAATTATTTGTTTGTTTTTGTATTCCTGTCAATTTTTACTTTACATATTTTGTAACCATGTTATTAGGCACATACAAATTTAAAACTGTTATATATTCATGGTGAATATAACCTCGTATAACACCTATTGTGCCTGGTAATGCTCTTTTACTTTCTTAACTATTTTCTATTTAAGTAGCTATATAATTTTTTTCAGTTATTAATTATATGGTGTATTTTTCCATTTTATTAATGTCATTATTTCTATATCTTTATGCTTTAGATGTATCTATGATTGATAGATAGCATAGCTTTGGATTTCATTTTTGTTTTGTTTTAACCTGGCCTGACAATCTCTACCTGAAGCTTTAGTCCATTTACATTTAATGTAAATACCAATATGTTTGGGTTTATAGCTGCTATCATATTTAAAGCATTCTATTTATTCTGTTTGTTTTTTATTTCCTTTCCTTTCTAGTCCTTTTTATTTTGATCATTTTTTAACATCTCAATTTTTCTATCTACTTCCCTTTCAAAGTTGTACACTTTTTTTTTCTGTTTTTTCCGGGTTCCTTTATAAATTAAAGTATAATTTTTTAACAAAATCTAAAGTGAATCAGTACTTTACTCTTCTCTTGGAAAATACAATGAATTTAGGATATTTAAATTCAATGCATTGACACTTTGAATTATGTTATTATTGTGTTTTATCTTCTTAAAAATTTTTAACCCTGAAAGACACTATTAATTTTATTTTATAAGTCAATATTTTATTAAGTTTATTCACATATTTACCACTTTCTTGGCTTTTCATTCTTTTTTTGCACCTCAGACCTTCTATCTAGGATCACTTTTTTTTTTGACTGAAATATTTCCCTTACAGATTCCTAAAAGGGAGGCTGTCAGTTAGAAGATTTCTTTAGCCACCAGCACAACCTTCCATCTGTCTCTTATAGAGAAGGTTTCATCTACATAGCTCTGTTTTCATAATGACAGACATAAAACTTTTTTTTAAACTTGGAAATGACAACAAACACATATATTAATAGGAAAATGAACTATGTATGCTCATTTCCTTCACCACCAAGACATATATGATGCATATAAAAACACTAACCAAATACTATCCGGTAGGCTGGAGGGCTTCCATATATAAGCTGACATGAGATACTACGTTCTTTTTGCTTGTTTTTTGGAAAACGCTGATCTTCTTTGCTTTTCTTCATTGCTCACTTTCATCGTACTATACTACCATTCACCTGGGACAGATTCTCAGAAGTTTCTAGCATGTGAACTTAAATATAATCTGTCTGATCACTTTGACTCAGGGCTTCTAAAACATTCTAATAAAATCAATTACTCAGAGTAATTTTGTTAATAATAATTGAACTATCACATGTACTAAGTGCCAGATACTTTATAAACATAACCTCTAACCCTCAATACCATGCCAGTTAGCTATTTATTTCCCTGGCTTATAGGTGAGGAAATTTTTATTTAGAAATAATAAGTGATTTGCCCAAGGAGAGAAAATGATAAAGTAGGGACTTAAACCTTTGTCCATCAAATACTAAAACCCACTTTCTACTCCACTACAACACCCCACAAAATGCCACAGAGAGCTAATGGTATTTCACACGTGTTGACAGATGCACTGACAGATGAACTGACATGGCACTTCCAAAATATTCTACTGTCATTATTAAAAAATCTCTTCAGAAAAGGAAAGGTACTAATTCGCACATTGGCAAGACCACCCATAAGTAGCACAGCACTTTATTTCCTGCCAAAACATTTTCTGTCACATAAACGTAGACGTTATTCATTTCTATAGGAATTCATCTTGTCTCCTAAGGAACGTAACAAAACCACTACATGCCTCAGGATTTTTCTTGGAACCGGACATTTCAGGTCTCAATTAGCTACCATTAGTCAAAGTCACTGAATCATTGCTGACTTAAAAAATTCTCCAGAAGTAATTCAAAGCTGATGTTAAAAATGACATATTTTACTTAGTGACATGAAGTTAGAAAATTCTACACTATGTAACCTATTTAAATTACTTGAATATATTCCTAAAAGTAAAAAATGTTCTTGTGAGAAAAACTCACTGTTTTCCTAGTGCCAGGCACAGTGCCTAACAAAGAGTGCCCATTCAACACGTTTGGTGACTTGAAATACTGACACGTGATCTCAGAAGTTGCCTTCAAAGGTGATTTTATGCTTAGATCATAGGATCTAAACAGAGTGAGGCATGCCTTAGAACATAAACATAAAACTAACTGGACTAGAAGTAGATGAAGAAATATGAATGAAGAGAAGGGCAATCAGGAAAATGTTCAGAAAAAGTAAAGAGATAGGTCACCTTATTAGTACCTAATCACAGCACTTTTTTTTTTTTATTTTTGAGACAGAGTCTCACTCTGTTGCCTGGGCTAGTGTGCTGTGGCGTCAGTCTAGCTCACAGCAACCTCAAACTCCTGGGCTCAAGCAATCCTTCTGCCTCAGCCTCCCGAGTAGCTGGACTACAGGCATGCACCACCATGCCTAGCTAATTTTTTCTATATTTTTTTAGTTGACCAATTTCTTTCTATTTTTATTAGAGACGGGGTCTCGCTCTTGCTCAAGCTGTTTTCGAACTCCTGACCTGGAGCGATCCACACACCTCGGCCTCCCAGAGTGCTAGGATTATAGGCGTGAGCCACCGCGCCCGGCCACAGCACTTTTTAACTATAATTAATATGGACTAGAGGAAGCCCTTGTAAGGGCATTAGTACATTTATTGGTTATTATCTTTATGGACATTTTACTTATCTTTTGTGCCATTTTTAATGCAGCAGATGGTGATGAAGGTAATATGTTTATCAGTGTATCAGCACGTTTTTCTTGTTGTTTATTTATTTATTTTTTTAGGGACGAGATCTTGCTCTGTTGCCCAGGCTGGAGTGCAGTGGCACAATCACAGCTCATTGCAGCCTCAAACGCCTGGGCTTACGTGATCCTCCCATCTCAGCCTCCTAAGTAGCTAGAACTACAAGTGTGCACCAGAGAGCCCAGCTACTTTTTAATTTTTTTTTGTAGAAAAGGGGGTCTCGTTATGTTGCCCAGGCTTATCTTGAGTCCCTGTCCTCAAGCGATCCACCTGCCTCACCCTTCCAAAGTGCTGAGATTACAGGCGTGAATCACTGTGCCTGGCCTGTCAGTAAGTTTTTATCATAATGTGTTTGCCATCAATTTTCTCCTCCATAGTAGTTGCCATGAAATTTTAGACTACATCTATTTTCCCCCCACAAGAATTAAATAGCACTGGATTAAGAATATATCTTTGAAAGTTACAGAGATATAAACACTTGTATTTTTTACAAACTGTTAGTAGAAAGTTCTAATCCTGAACTTGTAAGTATAATAAAATTGGTTTCCTAAAAATAAAAAAAATAAAAATAAAAGTGAGATAATTTTAAGGAAAATTTAAGAAATTAATATTTAAAGTTATATGAGGAAATGGCTAAAATAATTAAAGTGCTATTCAGAGAACTAAAATGTGGAAAGTACTATGATGCAGTATAGTTCCTGATACATAAGTGCTTAATAGATACTTTTAGAATGAATAAATGAATAATAAAATAATAATAGTAACTAAAATTTATTATATGCTTTTTTTGTGTGTCCATGTACTGTTCCAGAAGTTTTACATAAAATATTCTATTTGATTCTGAAAAAAAATTCGGTTTCTCTATTTCCCCTCAAAGTTGGGTTGGTTTTATGAATATGTTGAGTAAGTATAAAAAAGATCTTCTCTGGAGAAATTTGGGAGTTGGGAAAAGATCCCATCCACGTTATTACAGTCATTTAAATGCTAGCATTGTGAGCCCTATTCTCAGCAATTCACCAGGGAGACCTGTCCTTCCTCTGAACTTCTCAACCACCTATTATGTGTTCAGTATATTCCATCATTATCATGTAACCTCATGTTTTTCATTATCTTTTTATATAAATAATTTCTGCCTCTCACCAACACACACACACACACACACACACACACGTATGTATATAAATAGTTATAAATTACTTCATAGGCATGGATTGGTACAAATGTATTACCACATCCCACTGAGTTTTGTTCAGTGCTGACAAACAGCAAATAGTCAATAGTGTCTTTATATTGATTGTAGTTTGACCCATGATTTATGACAGTCTAACATTGATTTTTTTTGATTATTGTTAGAACATCTCCATTCTTGGCTTACTAATTGCTTCTGGGTCCATAAGAAATCCATAAATCGTTAAAAAATGGTAGAGTCTGGACATAGGGTGGGGTGGGATGGGAGGCCTCTGGATAAAATAAAGATTTTAATTTCATTTAGATATATGTTTCAGAAGGGATTCAGAAATGAAATCTAAGGGCACAAAGTGAAAAGCATTTTGGCAATTATCTGATTTATCTAATCAGTGTATAAAGAAAAATGTTTAATTCTAATTCCTGAATAGATTCTGTGGTTGTGGCTATCTGATTTGGCTGAATAAAAGTATAATATAAATGAATATGCAATTACAATTTTTGGAATGGACTCATTGTATTTCTTAGCAAACACGATCTCCAGAATATCTGCTTAATATCCCAAAAATGCACTAGTAAACATAACTTTTATTCTTGATAAAGGAAATGACTTTGCAAAATTATCTCTGTTTTGAGATGATTTAAAAGTCTATGCTCCAGTTTTATCAAGATAGCCCCAGGATTTAACTTTTGGAAAACTGACACATAAAATGTATATGGCTATTCCCAACCACAATACACTATTTTGCTTCAACTCTCTCAGAACTATTTTTTTAGGTCATTTCACTTATGAAACTATCTCTTACAAAGTATAATTTGTTACAGTAATATTGTTTCATTTTGATATTTGAGTGGGAAGAAAGGGTAATCTTTCTCTTACTAATATAGTTTATACCAATTTTTAATTCTGATTTAAGGTTCTGTCCATAAATCAGATAATGATGGGAAAGGGGGAAAGGAAGTTCCTGGGTACCCGATTTTCAGGGTGAGAAAAACAAAAAGGGTAAACTCAGTTACTGAAAACAGTTTTTATTTATTTCATATACCTGCCTAACAAAGGACTTAGAGTAATCATATTGTAAAGGCAGAAGCAATTTTAGAGACATCTTATCCCAATCTTCTTATTTCACAAATCAAAGGAGGCTCAAAGAAGCCAGGTGGCTTAGCCTAGATCACAGAGTAACTAGCAAAGCTGGAAATAGAAGCTAGGCCTTCAGTGCTTTTTGTTATCCCCTAATATTAACCAACTGGAGAAAAATGTAAAAACATAGAGTAGTAAAATAATTAATTCACCAAAAAGACTAATCCACCATGAATCTGGCATCCCAAAGTAAACCCAAGTTACATTATTGATGGTTTGCCCAAGAACTTTTACACCCCCTGCAGCTTTCCTCTCCTACATTGTACCTGTCTAGATCCATTTTTTCCCCATTCTCAGCTTTTGCTTTGTCTTTTGGACCCAAGGCTAAATTAGAATTAATAACCATTGCTGGACAAGACATAAATAGGGTTGTTTTGTAAGCCAAAACTATAGTGACTTCCACTGAGCCTATAAATATGTGCAAGTCTCTCTTCCATGATTAAAGCACTTTCTTGACTCTGTGTCCCCCTCTAATAAATGTTTCCTCTCTTAGGGGTCAGAATCAAGCTCCTCTACAAATGGTTTCATAAAAACTAAATATAATACATGGACTTTATTTGAAACCTAATTTAACTGAAGTGACTTGTTTAGACTAATTTGAGTCAATTGTTAAAAGTGAATATAAATTAGGTAGTAGGTGCTATTAAGTAAACCTTCTAATATTATTAGGTAGGATCATGTTATGGTGTTATGTTTAAAATGTCATTATAATTGAATGTGCATAAAAAAGTACTTATAAGGGCAGGACTTCCAGAATGGCAGAGTGGGAACCTTGGTGAATTCTTTCTCTCTCAAAATCAATGAAAATATTTGCAAAACTACAAAAACCAAACATTTTGGAATTTTGGAAATTAACCAAAGGCACAAAACTGACTTAAAAGATACTCATTCAAAAATAACCTACTGAACTTTGCTAAGAACAGTGGGATTTATGTTGTTTTAACTTGGGTCTACTTCCATTCTCCTCTTACCACAGCAATGGTGGACAGTAGCCATGAAAAACTAGCAGCCAGCAGAGGAGAGGCTGACCTGTTTTGGAGCTCCATGTAGAGTCCCAAACTTAGATGACTCTCAATATTTTGACAATATTTACAGTAGTTTTCTTGAAATACCTTATTCCCAGGGCATTGGGCTATTTGACCTCACTCTGAGTTCAGTTCCTCAGAAAAAAGCCCTATTCCTAGAGTGTTGAAAACAGGAAAAATAAGCTGGATTTAATAACATGGTAGTTGGCTAAGGCTTTGAATTTAGTTGGAATAAACAAAAGGCTGGCTAAAAATTTAAAAGGAATACACTGGTGATGGAAATAAGACCAATATAAAGGACTTTAAAATGCTCCAACATATTCCAGGAGATCTGAAAGACTGCACACATGTGCATGTCTGCGCACATGCCCAAGAAAGCCCAGAAAGGACACCAATAACTCATCTCTTGCTGTTCTTGATTCCTGGATCAAGCAGGAAGTAAAAGCTAATATTCACTTGGAAACTCTCTGAAACTTGAAGATGTGACTTCACCCAAAATTCCCCTTAGAAGAAAGTGGAAGAAAAACTGGCTTCCAGCACTTGATGAAATATTATGAACAATCATTAACTGACCACAGACTATGATTCAGTGACAGCTCTTAAGAATCCAGGATAAAAAGTAATAAGAATTAAGGAAAAGAAGTTACCAGAGAAAATAGCAACCACACATTGCAAAGAATAAAGAATCTATAGAATTAATCTAGGAAGGTAAGTGAGGAAAAAAACCCCAGTAATGACAACAAACGTTGGAGGTCAGGGGAGATCTGATTTCAAAGTTATTATGCTACATTGTTTAAAACATCCAGGTTTCAACAAGAAATTTCAAAACATGCAAAACAAACAAACAAACAAACAAACAAAAAAACCTCAGGAAGGTAGGATGCATAAGCAGGAATAAAAGCAGTCAAGAGAAAGTATTCAGAGGGGGCCTGGATGTTGAACTTATTAGACAGAGTTTAAATTAATTATATAAATATGTTTAAAGAACTAAAGAAGACTGTATTTAAAAAATTAAAGGACATTATGATGATAATGTTTCACTAAATGGAGAAAATTAATAAAGAAATACAACTTAATCTTTTAAAAACAAAACAAATAAAAGTTCTAGAGTTGAAATGTACAATAAATGAAATGGTAAAATCATTAGGTGGGCATAATAGCAGATTTCAGCAGACAGGTGAATAAAACAATGAACTTGAAAATAAGTCAAAGGAGATCATCCCATCTGAAGAACAGAATAAAAAGAATGAAGAAAAATGAACAGAGCCTCAAAGGTCTGAGACACTATCAAATGTATGCATAATGGGATTCCATAAGGAGAGGAGAGAAGGAGAAAAAAAAGATATTTGAAGAAACAATAGCTGAAAATTTCCCAAATTTGATGGAAAACACTAATTTACACATCAAGAACCTCAGTGAACACCAATTAGGATAAACTCAGAGATACACACCTAGAAGTTTCATAGTCAGACAAAAGGCAATGACAAAAAGTAAATTCTGGAAGAAGCAAGAGATAAATGACTCAACATGTACAAAGGGACCAAAATAAGAGTTACCACTGACTTCTCATCAGAAATCATGAAGGCCAGAAGGCACTGGGATCACATATTTGAAGTGTTGATAGTAAAAAAGACTGTAAACCAAGAATTCCATTTCAAGCAAAACTATCCTTCAAAAATAAAAGAGAAAGGCTTTTCCAGAGAAACAAAAACGGATGGAATTTGTGACCAGCATACCTGACCTACAATATCTGCCGAAGTGAATCCTTCATTTGAAATGAAAGGCTAGATGATAACTTGAAGCCACATGAATTAAAATTCTTTTCTCCTTCTAAATAGTTTAAAAGACAACTCCATTTAAAAAGTCACAGAACTATTTTAGTATGTTATAATGTATAAAGATGTCATTTTCATGGCAATAATACAAAGAAGGAGGAAGGAATGGAAGTATATTGGAATAGCTTTTCTATATGCCTTTGAAATTTAATGTTAATCTTAACAAGATTGTTTTAAGCTAAGAAGAATATTATAGGGAGTGACTGCTAATGGGTTTAGGATTTCTTTTCAGGGTTATGAAAATGGACTGGAATTAGATAATGTTGACAGTTGCCTAACTTTCTGAATATATTAAAATCACTGCATTATATACTTTAAAGTATGAATTTTACAGTATAAGACTTATATCTTAGTTTTTAAAAGCAATGAAAATAAAAGGATGCATATTGGAAACCCCAGAGCAACCACTAAGAAATGTCCAACAAAAGTAAATAAAATTTAAAAATAAAATAAAAACAGAGCAAAAATTCTGACCAAAGAATTTAAATGGTACCCTAGAAAATATCATCTCCATCTGGTTGACAAATGAAAAAAATTATTAAGAATTTTTTATGAGTAGTAGTAGTTGGTGTTTCCAAATCTAGAAAAATGTCTTCATGGTGGTAAGAAATTGCACAGAAAAACAATGACCCTGATTTTTTTTTCAAATATGTCATTCTTTATGTAAAGGGTTAGCTTCTCTTTAAGGAAAAAATGATTAAACTTCTTGTATAATTTTTACTTAATAGCATATTGTTTTCAAATCACCACCTATGCATTGTTTTCCTGCCAGAGTTTAAAATTACAAATAATAATACTTATAAAACAGAACTTCTCTGAGGTTTTGGTGAGCAATATAAGTAAAAATATTAAATCTAAGAAACTGCTATTATTTGTGTGACACAGCAAGGCAGACTGGAAAGAGCATAGGATTTGAGGCTGAATTTATACTCCTCCAGTTTTACAACCGGAACCAAGATTTTCTCATCTGTGAAAGGCGAACAATAACACTCGCCTTATGTAATTTTTTTAGGTTTAACTGCTTGGCTTATTGCTTGAACCCAAAATATTATAGTTATATCTCTTATTAGCCTTATTTTCGTTATTGTCATTGTTTTGTAACATAAAATAATTCCCCTAAGGCCACAGCTCTGCTCTAGTAGGCATTGAAGAAATAAATAGCAATAGGTAAGAAACTAAGGTGAGTCCAGGTTTAACTTTGTTCTACTATTTTTTCCTTTCTTTACTGCTTTATTAAGCATTACCTGTGTGTACTGTTAAGTTAATTGCTTTTTTTTTTTTAAGTAATCCTAACACATGTTGGAAAAAAACTGCAAGGGAACATCAGGTAGGGCTATAAGTGTCCTATCACATGCAATATCCTGCGAGCATTTTTGTTTATTTTAAAGCATAAATTGGAAAGCTCTCAATTACATTGTTACAGTGTTTTGCGCCAGAATTAATAATAGTCTTAGATTCCCTCACTACATTTGACCTCTTTTGCTTAGTCATTTATATACATTTAGTCATATATATACTAATTACGTATAAAATATCATAGCATTTAAAATGAAACTTTCAGGTAAATAACCCACAGTAAAAGCCAATTGAGTAATTTGTCATAATATTTCATGCTAAAACATTTATTTATAAACATTGGTCTTCAAAAATTAACTTAATATTTTTAAGTGAAATATAATAAGATTGGAGAAGTAGCTATTTACTTTTCCTACTCAAACTACAAGAAGCTTACCTTACTTCATTGTATTTAAACTGAAAAAATATATATTTATGTTATGTTACATCATGTTATATTATGCTATATTTAAACCAAGAAAATACTTCCAGAATATTTGTTTTGATATATATGGAAATACATAATTTATATTTTCATATGCATAATATCTTTTTGCTTGTACATAAAGGCTTGATTTACAATGACCGCACAAGTGCACAGAGGGAAGGAAAACTCAGTGGAAAGCAACCAGGGAGGAGGGGGAGAAGAGGTAGGGAATAAACCAACCTAATGGGTACTATGAACACTATTTGGGTGACAGGCACACCTATAGCCAGGACTCAAACATTATAAAAATGATCCATGTATCCTAAAACATTTTTATCCCTTAATATTTTGAAATGTTTTAAAAAAGCCTTGGTTAAATGTAATACTAAATATAATATTACCTTAAATCTGTATAGAAAGTTAAAGTTTACTATTTTCACTTTCAGTCTTTAATACTCACCAACACCTGTGCAGTAGATGCTAAGTAAGATAATGAAAGTTAAAATACTTATCACAACAGGTACACAATAAAAGCTAGTCATGTATAAAAAAGAACCTAGTTTTTAGTGATTTGCCCAAAATCACAATATTAGATCTAGTTAAGAAAACAGTACTTCTTAGCCATAAATAATGCTAAGGACTATGAAACTATCAAAATTCACCCTAAATATGTATATGATTAATTTATTAATGTTTAGCTTTTATATAACTTTTCTATTAAACTTTGATATACTGTTTAGTGGCAATAGCTTGTCATTTTTATTTTTCACTCCAATTGCCCTTCTAGAGAACACTGAAGTTGATTACTACGGTTTACATGTGCCACCCACTGGTGAAATTCATTTATACACAGGGATTGCAATCTTAAGTTTTTAAGAGTTGAAAATTAGAGACTTCACTTTTTCTCATTACGAGAAACACTTCAAAGAATACAGGGAATTTACTTTTCCTTATTTATCTACCTTCCATTTTGAATATATTTTTCATTCAAAATTAAATACATGAAAGTTAGCTTTAGCTATTAGTTTAATAGAACAGATTCAGCTTTGTCCTCTGTGCTTGTTCCTAAACTGAAAATCTAGAAATGGTCTTTCTAAAAGTAGAAATACGAATATTAAATGCCTTTAGTTTCCCTTCAAAGTTTTTTTCCTACAGAATTTTGAAGAGAAGATATATGTTTTTATCAGCCAGTGTAATTCTTTTAGTTTCCAGGAGTGATCTAGAATAAGGAAAGCTCTTGCTCTACAGAAGATAGCTTGACCTAGCTCTCTCATGTGTACTCTAAATGCTAATTCAGAATACTTTTCCTGCTTCATTCTGAATACGGTGAAAATCCACATTTGTTGTGATCCTATAATTAAATAGAAAATAGAAATATAGAATCTACAATGGCTCAGCTAATTTGCAATTGTACATACTTCCATAAAGACCTGAAATATCAGTAACATGTAATTAAAAAACAAAAATAGAAATAAATAGAATGAAAATGAAAATTCTATCTTCAATACCTATTTTATTAAATATTTCTTAGTCAAAAAAACCACATTGAAAAACGTCTCACTGAACCTGATTGTCTTATTGATGCTCTTATTTAAAAATTAACAATGGCGTCAGATAATAGAAAAATATAATTCATTAAGTTAAAGTTTACTATTAACTTATAAGTATATTTAATTTAAATAAATGTATTTTTGAAACTTAAGTAAACATTGGGTGAGCAGCTTGCCTTTGCTATATTTTGAATGCAGAATAGAGGGCCAAGATCTTAGATTTTTGATACATTTTATTCAGAATGCAAAAC
Source organism: Lepilemur ruficaudatus (assembly GCA_963574885.1). NCBI lineage: Eukaryota > Metazoa > Chordata > Mammalia > Primates > Lepilemuridae > Lepilemur > Lepilemur ruficaudatus. The sequence goes on from CAUYRT010016962.1 coordinate 23,954, forward strand.
AAATTTCAGCACACAAGAATATGGAAATCTGACTAAAGAGGAAAAGAAAGCAGCCAACTTTTAATGATTAGTCCAAGGATCCCAATACTGCGCAGTTTAAGCATTCTGTTAGGAGTATATAAAGATAAATGTAAACAATTAAGATTTATAATTGTAAGAGATTCTATTTAACATACGAAAGACAGCTTTCAAGATTGAGTTATTGCCCTTGGAGATAAAAGCTAAGCAGGCTATTCTTAATCCTCTCACCAATGTTTAGGAGTGATGATTATGGGTATATAGTCCATTTATGGGTATATAGTCCATTCATTCTAAGCAAATTTTGTTTTATGTTCACTTAGATGGCAGCAAGAGATAAAATGTCTTCTGGGATATTAAAATAATATATAATTAATGAGTAGGTTTTTCATATTGGTTCTCTTGCTGGGACTAAGCAAACTGATTGTAACGATCATAGGCACAAAGAAATACATGTGAAATGTAACACTGTTGCATGAAATAGTAAGTTGTCTTTTCATCTCCCTATCATTCACAAAGGCACTATACTACCATCATAATCAGATCTCAAGTAACTTGTTCAAAGTGACATAAGTAGGTAACTTAATTACAGAATCTTAAAACATAGAAGACAACCTAGAAAATATCTAATTTAACCTCCTATCTAAGGCAGAAATTTCTTGTACAACCTCTAGTGATGGGGACGGGGGCGGGGATCCTTTCTTTGAAAGACAGAGATTTTCATTTTATAGAACATTAATCTGCATCCATCTGGATATTTTACTATTTACCTTGTTTTTTCCTTTTGGAGCATATGAGAATGAAAATCCTTCAACTATTTGAAGATGTATCATGACCCTTACCACTTTGCTTTAATTTCATTTTCTAATGACATGGCAGCAGAGGCATTGAAACCTGTGCCTTCAAACTCTGTGTCTTAAGCAAGTGTTAGTAGAGTCTGAATTGCCCTGAAATAATATTATTTTTTAATTTTTTTTTCAGAGTCTCACTCTGTTGCCTGGGCTAGAGTGCCATGGCTTCAGCCTAGCTCACAGCAACCTCAAACTCCTGGGCTCAAGCGATCCTCCTGCCTCAGCCTCCCTAGTAGCTGGGACTACAGGCATGTGCCACCATGCCTGGCTAATTTTTTCTACATATCTTTAGTTGTCCAGCTAATTTCTTTCTATTTTTAGCAGAGATAGGGTCTCGCTCTTGCTCAGGCTGGTCTCGAACTCCTGAGCTCAAACGATCCTCCTGCCTCGGCCTCCCAGAGTATAAAGTTATGGTTTTAAAACACTCTGTATCAGCTAGGTCCATGTACATCACTATAAGTATGCAAGAACTATTAACTATTATTATCCTGGCAGAGCTTGGAGAAATTACTCCTGAATGTACAAAAGGTGATTTTCTTTTTCTCTGTGTCTCTATATCCATATCAGAACATAAAGCAAGAATCAACATTTGGTTTAAATCTTCAGAAACACAGTATGTTCAAGATTTCCATGGATTGGGGGCAGAAATACCAGTCTGGCTAGCTTGGAAAATGGGGACCCTCAATATCAGTAATTGAAGTGAGGATGGACATTAGCTTTTGTAAAACTCTCTATCTACGTGTTATTTGTGAGAATTGGATGAGGCAAATAGACAAAATAAATATTCAATTAGAGTTAGCTATTATACTTATTGTTACCATCATTTTCTTCATCATTATTATAGAATGGCTAGAGAAAGTCTTTGAAATAAGGGCTGAGGACTTAGCTTTCTAGGAATTGTCACATTAGCAGATGATATAAAAACCATTGAAAATTTTCATGAATGAATAAGATTTTCCAAATTTAAGAATGAGATCTGTCTATACCAGAAATTGTGTTTGGGATTAGCCAGATAGAAGCAGAAGAAAAAATTGGGGGAATCTTTACATCATCAGAACTCTACACCCCAGAGGGAACCCTAACCTTGCTTGAGACAATAGAGGACAGTCTCCTTGTAAGGGAGAAAATGTAGGGGGTGCTTCCATTAATTGACAATAGAACATTGGTAGCACTTAAACTTTTAGTGGTTTGATTTCTTACCTGTTAAAAGGGGGTAGTACATGTATAGCACTCAGAACAATGCCTGGCCCTGAGCAAGCACTCAGTGAGATTAGAAATTAGCTGATACTATTTAGTTTTGACAGTGCTGCCTATGTGCCTGTAGTGAAATGACCTTTGCAAGCAGAACTGCAATGTTAACTACAATTACATTATTAATTTATTTTGTGAATTTATTGGAGAATTAAACCAGTAATTAATATGTACAAGTTGTGCATCTCTAGGGAGGAAAGAAGAGAGAAAGAGCAAAGAATAACTAGAGGTAGAAGACTCTAGATATAAGAACAAAGATCAGGACCTCTGGACTGTATTCTTAAATGTAAATGTCACTGTAATTTTCAGTAAATATACTGATGCCATTCTTCCTTTTTATGTTTAAAATGGAAACTTACCTGGTAAAGAATTCCTTTCCCCTCAGGGTAAAGAGCCTGCAGTGAAGATATTATGTGGATTGGTAGAGGGAAAGGGGATATTGGGAGAAGACATTTCAACCCAAAAGTAATTGTCTAAATGTGTGGGGTTGGGAAATTCCAAGTAACCTCATGAATTGATTTGCAAGGAGGAAGGAGACCTTCATTTATTTATTAAAAAAAGGCCAGAAATAAGGGTAAATGCTAGGTATATGCAAGTATACCAGACTGAGAAGGTCCCTGCTTAACCATTCAGAGGGAAATTTTTGTGTGAATGTCACAGGACAGAAATTAAAGCATCACTATATAAACTCTAGATCAGCTTTATAGAATGTGTGAGCCCTGAGGAAGACAACAATAAGAACAAGGGAAAAATAAAATAGAGTTGTTTTATAGAGGGACTTTGTGAAAGGGACAGGGACAAGCATTGCTTTTTCACTATTTAGATAACAAAATGTGCCACAGTTATGGAGGGGCACTTTCCTAATTTGTGCAAGGAACATAGCTAAGTACAATGAAGACTGAAGCAAATGCAGCACCATGTGGTATCTTGAGGATTGGTGACAGCACCCTGGAAAGGTAAGCAGCATTCTCATGGAAGGCACTGGTGGTGAAATGGCAGAGCATCAGCGGAGACCACAATGCCTGGTGGGAGACTGTGGATGCCCAACAAACATGGCGGTACTCAGCAGATGCCCAGCGAATGATGATGGATGCCCACTGGCAGATGATGGATGCTCAGTGGGAGATGATGAATGCCCAATGGCAGATGATGGATGCCCAGCAGGTATTGCGAATGATAGCAGGTGATGGAGGATACACATGTGCTCCATGAAAGCCCAGAAGAATTGCAGCAGTGCAGGATGCAAACTGATTTATTCATGATCACATGTGAGAATCCCTGGGGAGTTCTAGAAGTACTTGGGAGGAACGGGTGTACTTTTCTAGAGGGCTGGAGAACCTTTGTTAGCATATGGGGATAACAATCCAGTGAATTTAGGGTATCGATATCAAGGCTGTCCCTTTGGGGCTCATAGCTATGAGGCCTTTCACAAATGTAAACACTTTTAGGGACCAGCTTGGTAGTATCAGTAAGACAGCTAGGTGTAAGAAGACGGGGAGTGGTAGAAAACATAGCGCAGTTGGAACTTACACACTATTAAAAGCTATTTGAATTACAAACTTTAAAAGTTGTTGGCAAGGCCAAAACAAAATTTACCTGCAGGAAAAAGTCAGCGAAAAGGCCACCAGTTCATGATCTCTTATTTAGGTGAACGATAAGTACCAGTGTCTTAGGGGTTATACCTCATTTACGTAGGGATGTAGTACCACCTTTATACAAATAAGGAAATTGTTTGACTTTGAGAATGAGCTCTAGTTAAAAAATTTTGGAGATATTTTTCATATATGAGATGATTGTCCTGTGCCATCTGTTAACCAATACAAAGAAATCAGGGACATTCTATTCATTATATGTTTATGTATGAACTATATGTGTTTCCAGAGTATTTAATACAACTTGGACTGCAGGGAATAACTTTTGATAGACTCTCTGAAAATTACCAGGGACAACATGGAAAATAAAACGTTCTTAGCAATATTGCATTAGTCAATCAGTTATGGATTATGAGACTCAAAATTCTGGTGGACTGGGGGGCATGACTTTTGCTTTTGAGAGTGAAAGGGTACCTAGAGAACATTTGCTAGGTGACTTAAAAGGGGATCTTAAGGTGCTCTAAGAGTAGAAAGAAAAAATAATAATTCTCTTAAGTAAAAAAGCAGCTAACTACATGAGATACTGAGATTTTCACAAATTACATAATGCATTTGAATATTTTTCTCAGCTGTGTATGACTCAGTTGTACTAAAACAAACAAGTTCTAAGACACTAAATCCAAAAATTTCTGATTTAAATGCTTTATTTCACTCTAAGTCATTCATGGTCTAAATATCTAAAGTCTGAGAGTTTCTGTATTGTTATATTGAAAAGTGACTGAACTTCAGTAAATTTAATGGTGCATTTTCACTTGCATTAGGATTCAAAGATGTTATTATATTTCGATTTCCAGGTCTCAGTTTGACATCTCTTAAGTTTAATGTTCTTTTTTTTATTTTATTATTTTTTATTATTTTTATTTTTATTTTATTTTTATTTGAGACAGGGTCTCACTCTCTTGCCTGGGCTAGTGTGCTGTGGTATCAGCCTAGCTCACAGCAACCTCAAACTCCTGGGCTCAGGCGATCCTCCTACCTCAGCCTCCCAAGTAGCTGGGACTACAGGCATGTGCCACCATGCCCGGCTAATTTTTTGTATATATTTTTAGTTGGCCAATTAATTTCTTTCTATTTTTAGTGGAGATGGGGTCTTGCTCTTGCTCAGGCTGGTCTCGAACTCCTGACCTTGAGTGATTCCCCCGGCCTCGGCCTCCCAGAGTGCTAGGATTTCAGGCGTGAGCCACCTCGTCCGGCCAAGTTTAATGTTCTTAGTCTCTTTGCAAGTAGTTGTTTTTTTATGAAGTAGAGCCCAAGTAAGAATCCTACCTATTACCATAGCAGATCTTCCCAGGGGTTTCAAGGGGGGAAGAAAATTATAACAATAATAAAGCAATTATAGTAATAACGATATTTTCAAATTAGAGAACTCAGGTCATTGTGATAAAGTATACAACTGCAAAAAAAATTTATATATTTACAGGAGTAAGAGTCATCATTTTGAAGCATATTGTGAACTAAGTACCTCAATGACAACGAAAGGCCTCAAACACCCAATGAACATCTGAGGCACTGAATCAATTCATAAAACTACCTTCATTTCTCTCAATACCTTGAAAGGTTTTTTAAACCAGCAGGCTTACCCTCTTGGCATTCTGGGGAGCAACCTGATGTCTACTTTTCCTCTAATTTAGCTTTTATGTCTCTCCCTCTCCCAAAAAACCTCTCTTGACTTTCCAAATGTGAACTATGAGTGTCAAAATGATATAGTGAAAAATGAAAATGTGTGTTAGACTCAGCTAGATCTAGTTCAGATCCTGACTCTGCCGTCTACTAGTCTAGTCAGGTGACCTTGGACAAGCCATAGCCTAAGTGAGAAATATGTAAGTTGCATGAGGCCAGGAATTTGTTACCGTTTTGTGCACTGAACATAGAACCTACAAGTGTGCCTGGTATATGGTAGGTGCTCAGTAAACAATTGTCAAATGAATGATCTTCAATTTTAATGTCTACAAAATGAGGTTTTGGTGAGAATTTAAAGTGATAACAGCTGTTAGGGACTTGACATGAATATACTCAAACTCCAATGAAACTCTGTTTGTTCTTCAAACTTTGGCCATTCTCATCATCCCTGTGAAGTCCTCCTGAGCTACCTTTACCCAGCTCTAGTCCGGTCCTTTCATACATCGTCAGTCTCATCATCTCCCCATCTGATGTGTGTGATCTTGCCGTCTGACTAAAACTGGGCATTTTTTTTATTGTGTGTCTGCCACATTCATTTGTCGGTATCTACTCGGGTTTGTCTCTTTGACAAAGGACACTATATCTTCTCTGTTATCTATTGTAGTGTTTAAAAACATAGCTTCTAAAGCCAGACATTCTCAGTTTAAAATCCCTGCTCTACAATATCTTAACCATGTGAACTTCTGTGAGTTACCTAATGGCCTTTCTGTTCTATCATATATAAATTGGGGATGATAACAGAATCGAACTCACACAGTTTGTGAGAACTAAATAATTAAATACACGGAAAGCACTTAAAACAGTGCTTGGCAAATTGGAAATAACAAATGTTAGCTATGATTATTGTAGCTTCCTGTAAAGCTTTATACAATTAATTATATGCAACTTCCTTAAAGATTCGCTTCTAGATTGAGCGTGGTGACTCACGCCTGTAATCCCAGCACTTTGGAAGGCCAAAGCAGGAGGATCCCTTGAGGCCAGGAGTTTGAGACCAGCCTGGGCAATAGTGAGACCCCTGTCTCTATGAAAAGTAAAAAAAAAAATTTGCTGGGTGTGACGGCACATGCCTGTAGTCCCAGATACTCAGGAGGCTGAGGCAGGATGATTGCTTGAGCCCAGGAGTTTGAGGCTGCAGTGAGCTACGATGATGCCACTGCCCTCTAGCTCAGGCAACAGAGCAAGACCCTGTCTCAAAAAAAAAAAAAAAAAAAAGATTCGCTCTAGACAGTGTTGACAAGTTGAATAATATACCTTTATGTAACTAATTTATCTACACAGATCTTGGATATGTATTCTAATTTCTTCAAAGTAATGGAAAACAGAACAGATTAAACATGACACCTCAAATATACATACAATAACAGGATGACAAGATGGGAAAAGGAAGGCAGAAAAACAGAAAAGATTTGAGCAATGACAGGGAAATGTTACAGATTCAGTGTTTTCAAGTAGAATTTAGCAGAGGCAAAACTGTTCATGATTTTGTCAAGAGTTTATTGCTAGTGGAATTGCACTGATGCTGTACAATAATAACTCACATGTCACTCACTACCTTTGAAGGCACCATTTGTCAGCCATTTCTTGAAGTAGTTGTACTTACACGTACATGCATGAACTCAGACAAAAACATGTCAACCTGCCACAAGGAAAATGGGTGTGATCTGGCTTCCTAAACCAATAAGTTTTAAAAATTCAAATCTTTATGATCACCTAAACTTAAAATCTATTAGCTATATGGGGATTGAGTGGACTCATATTTATAAGCTAGCTTTAGTCTGTAAACAGTAGCTCTATGAATGAAAACGTACATAATGAAATATCATGTAATGGTAAGGAGTAATTTGAGGTTGCATTCAATTTATTATGAAAATAGATTTAGGGCCAGTAGTAATTTTTAATTTATTCCTAAAAGATATATGATTTGCTACCCTTTTGATTAATTACTACAATTGTTTTTATGACTTTATTTTATTTTTATTTGATATCTACATATCCTCTTTGGTGAAGTAATTGTTCAGATCTCTTGCTAAATTTTTATTAACTGTTTTTTTTTTATTTTTGTGTTTTGAGAATTCTTCATCTATTCTGGATACAAATTCTTTACTAGATATGTTACTGTTGAATATTCTATATCAACCCGTGGCTTCCCTTTCATTTGCTCAATGGTGTTGTTCAAAGAGCAAAAATTTTTAATTTTGATGAAGTCCAATTTACCCATTCTTTTATGGCCCATGGTGTTTGATTTCATAGCTAAGAACTCTTGGTCTGAATCAATATCATAAAGATTTTCTTGTTTTCTTTTAAAAGTTTAATAATTTTGTATTTTAAGTTTAGCTGTATTTATGATTTTAAGTTAATTTTTATAAGGTGTGAAATATGGATTGAAGTTCTTTATTTTGGATATGGATTTCCAGCAACATTTGTTGAAAAGACTATTCTTTCTCCTTTGAAATGCCTTTGAATCTTTGTCAAAAATTAATTGACCATATTTGTCGGTTTCTGGATCCTCTATTAGTATCTATTCATATATGCACTTACCCTTCCAACAATATCATTCTTCTTCATTACCATAACTTGACAATAAACCCTAAAGTCAAATACTATGAGTTCTCCAATTTTGCTGTTTTTCAAAACTGTCTTGTCTATTGCAGTTCCTTTGAGTTTCCAATAAATTTTAGGAATGAATTGGCTTGTTGATGTTTACAAACAAACATCTGCTTGGAATTTGATTGGAACTGTGTTGAATCTACAGATCATTTGGGAGAGAACTGACATCTTAAGAATATTGATTCTTCCAATCCATAATCAGGGCGTATCTCTCCATTTATTTGGGCTTCTTTAATTTATTTCATCAGTGTCTTGAAGTTTTCAGCATACAACTCTTGCACATATTTCTGCAGATTTACACTTCCGATTTTCGTATTTTTTGATAATATTAGAAATGGAAAGCTTTTTAATTCTCACTTCCAATTTTTATTGCTACCATATAGAAACACAATTTACTTGTGAATATGGGTTTTTGCATCTTCAGAGCTTGCTAAACTCACTCATTCATTGTTCTAATTATCTGTGAATGCATACTAAATTTTCCCCAAAATTAGTAGTTAAAAAATTATTCATTATCTCACAATTTCTATGGATCAGGAATCTGGTCATATCATATCCTCTCCTTCAGCATGTTTCACAAGCTTCAATCAAGATGTCAGCCAGGCTGTATCCTCCCCAAGGCTCAACTGAAGAAAGATTCACTTCTGTGCTCACTCACATGATTGATATAATTTATTGGGTTTTGGATGAAGGCCTCAGTCCCTCAGTAGATGTTGGAGGCATCCCTCAGTTCCTTGTCACGTGGACCTCTCTATAGGGTAGCTTACAATATAGCAGCTTGCTTCATCAGAGCAAGAGAGCAAATGGTCAAGAGAGAGTTCCAACAAAAGAAAAAGGACTAGCAAGACAAAAGTCACAGTCTTTTACAACTTAATCTCAGAAGTGGCATCCAATCACTTTTGCTATATTATCACATCAAAGGGGAAGGTATTACACAAGAGAATAAATACTGGGAGACAGGGATCATCGGGGGTCATTTGAGAAGCAGTCTAATTTATGATTTCTAGGAGCTCCTTTGTAAATCCCTTGGGATTTTCTATGTAGGCAATTATGTCATTTTGAAATAAAACCAGGTTTTTGTCTTTCTTTCCAATCTGTAAATGTTTCATTAATTTTTCTTACTTTATTACATTGGCTAGGACCTGTAGTATAATGTTGAATACAAGTGGTGAAACAGAACATCCTGATCTTATTGCTGAACTTTAGGAGAAATCATTCGATGTTTCACCATAAAGTATGATATCAGCATAAGGATATTTATAGATCCCCTTTATCAGGTTGAGGTACTTTTCTTCTATTCCTAGTTTTCTGATAATTTTTATCTTGAATGGATGTTGATTTTTTCCAAATATCTTTTTTGTATCTACCAATCCATAATTTAGATGATCATATGGGTTTTATCGTCTTTAGTCTGTTGAGATGGGGAATCACATAAGTTGATTTTTGAATGTTGGACCAGCTGTATCGGAATATATTATCCTTTTTATGTACTGCTGAATTAAATTTGATAACATTTTCTTAAGAATTTTTGCATCTATGATAATGAAGAAATTGATCTCTAATTTTCTTGATTATGATGTCTATGGTTTTATTATCAGGGTAACCCTGGCATCATAACATAATATGAATGCATTCCTATGTTTCTATTTTCTGGGAGAGATTATGTAGAATTCTTTTTTTTTTTTTTCTTCCTGAACTGTATGGTAGAATTTGCTAGTGAAGCCGTTCTTGTCTCAAGATTTTTTGGGAAGCTTTTTTATAGTACTATTCGGGGTAACCATTTCTTCATAAGTAATCTTTGGGAGTCTATAGCTTTAAGAATATTGGTCCAGTTCATATAAGTTGTTGAATCGACAGGCATAAAGTTTTTCATAATATTGTTATCTTTTGATGTCTGTAAGTTCTGTAGTGATGTTTCCTCTTTTATTACCAATACCAGTAATTTGAATTCTGCTCTCCCCCCATTTTTAATTGATCAGTCTAGCTAGAGGCTTATCAATTTCATTAATCTTGTAAAATATTGAGCTTCGGGTTACACTGATTTTCCTCTTGTTCTCCTATTTATAATCTCACTGATTTCTGCTTTATTTCCTTCCTTCTGCTTGCATTGGGTTTAATTTGCTCTTCTCTTCTAGTTTCTAAAAGTGGAAACTTACATTCCTAATGTGAGACCTTATTTTCTAAAATAAATTATTAATGCCATAAATCTTCCTCTAAGCACTACTTTAGCTGCATCTCACAACTTTTTATTGGCTTTATTGAAGTATAATTGACCAACAATAAACTGCCTATATTTAAAGTGTGCAATTTGAGATAGATATAAAATATTTGTGAAATCATCACTACTATTAGGATAATGAACATATCCATTGTGCCCCAAATTTTCCTCTTGCCATTCAATAACCTCTTTCATTTGCACCCCCCTTCTCCTGATTCTGACCACAAGCACTGATCATCTTTCTGCCACTACTTATTGGCTTGCATTTTCTAAAATTGTATATAAATGGATACATGCAGTATTTATTCTTTTTGTGTGACGGCTTTCACTCAACTTAATATATTTTAGGGTTTGTCCATGTCATTTTACATATCAGTAGTTCATTTTGTTTTATTGTTGGTGTTTAGCAATTTGATCATAATGTGTCTAGGCATGGTTTTCCTTGAGTTTCACCTGTTTGAGGTTTGCTGAACTTCTTGAATTTAAATTGAATCTAAATTTTCACCAAATGTGGGAAATTACTGCCCATTTTTTGTTCAATTTTTTTTTTCTGCACTAATCTTTTTCTCCTCTCCTTTTGGGACTTTAATAACACAAATATTCTACAATTTGATAGAATCCCACAGGTTCTTAAAACAATGTGGTTTTTTCCTTCAGTGTTTCTACTCTTCAGTTTGGTTAATTTCTAATTAATCCATCTTCAAGTTCACTGACTCTTGCCTCTGTCATCTTTTTTCTCTTACTGAGCCCATCCTATATTTTTTTTAAAAATACTAGATATTGTATTTTCTTGTCCTAAAATTTTCAATTTTTTATATTTTCTTTTTTATGGTTTCTTTTTACCCATTGAGAACCTCCATATTTCCATTAATTTCTATTTATTACTACATGGAGTATTGCTACCATAGCTGCTTTAAAGGTTTTATCTGATAATTCTAACATCTTGGTAATTTGAATTTGGCATCTATTCATAGTCATTTCCTTTAGGAATTTTTCATATTTTCTGCGTATTTTTTATGTCAAGCAATTTTGAATTATATTCTAGATATTTTCAGTGTTACATTTTGTACACTTTAGGTCTTGCTAGAATCTTCTTGAGGATGCTGATTTTGTTTACTTGTTTGTTTTAGAAGGCAGTGAACCCAGTTAGGTTCAGACTTAAACTTCAATCTTGCCTCTGCGGACAGTGAATTCAATGTCTTTCCTGTTTTTATAACCTTGGCTATGCTGCCTTGGGTCTGTCTCACACATGTGCCACTCAGGGCACAGTCCAAGACATGGATAGTTGTTTAAATAAGTTCAATTTTCTAAAGCTTTTCTGTGCTTCTTGGGGACTGTCTTGATTACGTCAAGTTCAGCGTTGGGACTGGCACTTGTTTAGGTTTATACACAGAAGTAAAGAAACCTTTCTCCACCTCTTTCCTCCATGGGATTCCCTCCCATACTCTCTGGTCCACAAAGGCCTCTTCTCCTGGTCCACTGGCTTTGTGGCTGAGTCCTTCCCTTAGGACAAAGCTGCTAGACAAAAAGAGGGAGAAAAACCTGGGAACCTCACTTTCATATAGGTTACTTCTCTAGGTTTTGATTTCCCTGCCAATCTGCCTCTTTTGTTTATTTTTCTGAGTCCTCAGATAGTTGTTTTTGAATTTTTTCTAGACTTATGATAGAATATAGCAGAAGTCATAATCTTTAGTAGGCTTTCTTTATTTTTGTTGATATCAAATCTCTCATTATTACTCTTTTTTTTTTTTTTGAGACAGAGTCTCACTCTGTTGCCCAGGCTAGAGTGCCGTGGCTTCAGCCTAGCTCACAGCAACCTCAAACTCCTGGGCTCAAGCGATCCTTCTGCCTCAGCATCCCAAGTAGCTGGGACTACAGGCATGTGCCACCATGCCCGGCTAATTTTTTCTATATGTATTTAGTTGGCCAATTAATTTCTTTCTATTATTAGTAGAGACGAGGTCTCGCTCTTGCTCAGGCTGGTTTCGAACTCCGGACCTTGAGCAATCCGCCCGCCTCGGCCTCCCAGAGTGCTAGGATTACAGGCATGAGCCACCACGCCCGGCCCCTCATTATTACTCTTAATGCTTGAATGTTCCCAGATTTTGTCAGTGGGGGCCCTGAAAAGCTAGTTCCCGTGTCTTTTTGATATGTTCATATGTTCACATCACTATTTGAGCACTTCCCTACTTTTCAGCTCAAAAGATGTTCCAGTCTCATGTAATTTTCCTTCTCCATCCCTGAAATTAACCACTCCCCCATGCAATTCCTATTTCTGTTTGTGCTCATTTCTACTCATATAACATTGCTTCTAAAACTGCTTAATAGATAGACTAGGAAATAATTCTAAGTATGGATATAAATACTAATCTATCACCTATCTCTTTATCTTTCTATCACCTATCATTGCCATGAATTTACACTGATAACATGAATATTAATCCAACACCATAGGATTTATTATTGCCTTCCTTTTTTTCAAATTTTTAACTCCCTTGTGCAACAGTGAGAAACCTAGCTTCTATCATCTTTAGTATATTAACACACTTACACAATCCCAGAATACACAAATAATAGTTTCAGAATTACTATTGTATGCCATCAATAAAATCAAACCTACTATCTAGAGTTCCTTTATTTACAGTTTTCTTTATCTTCATACTCAATGTATATAGTACAAATATTGTGTTTTAAAGTTATATGGGTTAGGTATTTTTGGAACTGTCCACTCCAGAGTGGTTATGTTATTAATTTCAAATAGAGTTGGGTTTTTTGATTCCATTAATAATCCATATCAGTTAATAGAGAACTTTCTTATTTTTCTAATAGTTTCACAATACTCCATTAAAAAGTGGGCAAAAGACATGAACAGAAGCTTCTCAAAAGAAGACAAATAGCCAATAAATGTATGAAAAAATGCTCAACATAACTACTTATCAGGGAAAAGCAAATTAAAACCATAATGAGATATCACCTATTCCAGTCAAAATGGCTTTTATTAAAAAGTTCAAAAATAATAGATGCTGACATGGATGCAAGGAGAAAGGAACGCTTATACACTGTTGGTGGGACTGCAAATTAGTCCAGCCTCTATGGATAACAGTATGGACATACCTCAAAAAAGTAAAAGTAGACCCATTATGTGATCCAGCAATCCCACCACTATTGGCTATTTACCAAAAGGAAAAGAATATTTTGCATCAAAAAGACACCTGCACTTGAATGCTTATTGTAGCACAATTGACAATTGTAAAGATGTGGAATCAAATCAAATGTCCATCAATTCATGAGTGGATTAGTAAAATGTGATATATGTATACCATGGAGTACTTCCTACTCATACATAAAAAAAAAATAAAGATGAGTTAATACTTTTTGCAACAATCTGGATGGACCTGGAGACCATTCTCCTAGGTAAATTATCTGAATAATGGAAAAACAAACACCACAAGTATTCACTATTAAATCGGAAGTAACCATGAGCACACATGTGCATAAGGGGGAAGTAAAACTCAGTGGAAGTCAACCATGGGGGCGGGGGAGAAGGAGAGGGGAAAAAAAATCTACCTAATGGGTACTATGAACACTATTTGGGTGATAGGCACACCAATAGCTGGAATTGAAGCACTACAAAAGCAATCCATGTATCCTAAAACATTTGTACCCCCTTAATATTTTGAAACAAAAAAAATCTTTTTTTAAAAAAGCCACAAGTTTGATTTATTAAGTCTATTGTTCTATTCTCTACTCATGGAATTCTTGCTTTTATCTTTATTTTTTAATTCTTTGTGCTTTCTTTTGGTTTACTTTGTAGTACTTTTCCAAGTTTTCTTGCTGGACATTTATTTGTATACTTTAATTGTTTACTAATAAATGTGATTAAGGCTATGAATTTTCCTCTGATCACTGTTTTTAGTATAGCCTATAGATTTTGAGATGCAGTGTTTATGCTATCATATTTTAAAAGAGATTCTGTAATTTCTGTTTACATTTGTCTTTTTGACCAAGAGTTGTTTAAAATTTGTTATAATTTCAAGATGAGATGGTCTTAAAACTTTTATAAATACATTCTATTATTATTGCATTGTTACCAGAAATGACTTTTTGTACTTTTTCTACTTTTCTAATATTTTCTTTGTGACCTAATACAAGATTAATTTTTGTGAGTGTTTCATGTGCACTTATGAAGAAGGTATATACTTTCTATCATAAGGATGCAAAGTTCAATATACACTCATAAGATCTATACCCTTATTTATTTTTGTTGAATCTTTCTTGTACTGAGTATGATGTGTTAAAGTCTCCTAATACTAGAGTATATCCATAAAGATTATTTTCCATCTATTTTAATTTTTGTTTTATAAAAGTCATTGCTGTGTTATTGGATGCAGAGATATTCTTAACTGCTGTTACTTTGTTGTTAACTGTGGCTTTTATCATTAATAAGCATCCTTCTTTTTCACTTTAACTATTTCTTTTTACTTCAAATTTACTTTGTCAGATATCAAAATCACAATTTTCTGCTTTCTTGTTACCATTTGCTTGGTGCACTTTGGCCCATTCCTTTATTTTTAGCTACAATCAATCACTGGATTTTAAGGGCTCTTTTTGCATAAAGAATATAGTTGGCTTTTTTTATGTAAGCCAAATTGAAAACCTTTTATTTTTAATCGTTTGTTAGGTTCATTCAAGTTTATTGCCTTATTGAGATGTTTGATTTCACGTTAAGTGCATTATGTTTTTATTCTTCTATTTATTCCTCTAGCTGACTGGTTATGGCTTTTCTATTAATTACATTTCTTTTGGTATTTAGGAAGGTTTGCATTTTTCTTGTAGTGGTTAACTTTGTATTTATATTATGTTTAATGACCTTAGACCAATGTTTTCTTATTTGTTGTATTACTTTCTGATTTTCCAGGTTTTTTTTTTTTCTGGTGTCATTTAACTCCAACCTTTTGTTTATAGAAAAATAAATGATATTATTCTACTTTCTTCTTCTCCTTTCCCTTTATCTTCTTTTCCTAATTTTTAGTTGCACTTTTTTCTATTCAATAATTTATTAGGGCATATAACACATATTACCATATAACATATAGTATTCTCCTGCCCTTATACCACCTTTACTTTTGTCTTTGTTCTAAAATTAAGTATATTAAATGTGTATCATCAGTCTTTTTGATGAAATTTTTCCAATCATTCTTTTTTTAGATGAATCTCATCCACTATTTTATTTTTTAAGAAGGGCTTATGGTATAGAATGCCTTGAATTTAAAAAAAAATCAAATTTTTTATAGCACTCATGGGCAACTTATCTGGATATAAAATTATGGTTTCAAACTTTCTTTGAGTATTTTTATATTTTTAAATTTATGGCATCTTTTATATGCAATAATTTTTACCCTTTTAAAATTGTACACTAGAATTTATAGTTCTTCAAATTTTGAGAAATATTTATATATAACCATCATCACAATCAGGATATAGAACAGTTGCATAATACCAAAATAAATGCCTTCAGGTCCTGGAAACCATTGATTTGTTTTCTGTTATTTTAGATTTGCCCTTGAAAGAATGTGCTATAAATGGTTGAAGTTTTTGAAAGTATTGTTTCACTGTTGCTTTGCTTTGTTATTTTTGTGACATGTAAGGACAATCAAACTCTCTTGCTCTTGTAAAATTTTCCCCCTCTTTGCCTAGAATCCCTGAGGATTTTTTCTTTATTTTAAAATCTAATGTCTCAGATATTATCATTTCAGGTCAATTTTCTAGGACTGGATTGAATTTATTAATAAGTAGATTCACACACTTTTATTTCTGAAAAACATTCTTGGATTATATTATAGTTGTAAATATTAATTCTATTTTATTATTTTTTTCCTTTTGAGGATTCTCATACATTGGCTTTTTTTTGTTGATATTCCATTTCAAACACCCTCTTTCTGACCTTTTTCTTATCCTCGTTCTCTTTGTTTACCTGTTTTTCTTCTATACCCCTTATTAAGTGATTATATGAATTATTTATATCAATTAATTCTTCTTTGAGCACTTTTAATTTAATGTTCATATTGATATGATTTTGTCTTTTTCTTCTGTTTTATTTTTCCTGAGCTCAATCAAATTTTGCTTCATGTTGTCCTATTTTTTGTCCATTTATATTCTCAGTTTTTTGATTAGTACTTCAAGTTACTTTTTAAAAATATCTTAGCATTATTGCTTGAAGATATTTAATTTCATTTGAATTTTTTTATAGTTTTCTTTTGCTTGTTCAGGCTTTATTAGTGGAATTTGGAATCTTCATTAAATGTTTTCTTTTGATTCTTATATTCTGATTTCTTTTCATAGTAGTTTGGTATAGATGACAATTGGTTACATCTCCGAATTTCTGTGAACAAGGTTGGCAGGTTGTAGGTGATTTCTAAGATTCCAAGCTCAAGAGCATCCTCTTTTTTCTGTGTATCAAAGTATGGGTTCTTTACTGGGGGACTTTTGGGAACAGAGGGAGGCAGTAGGGTCAGGGATGATGGGTTCTTATATGTTGAAATTTTTTTGTCTTGTAAGATGAGAAATTTTCCCCTCTTGTATCTTTTTCCTTTCACTGTTCATTTTTTTCAAAAGTCACCTCTCTCTTCCTTTTTACCCTTTCTACCTCCAAATAGTTGCTTTTCCCAGGCTGCTTTCTTGAGTCCTACTCACACTTTTACAGCTCTTACCGAAAGGTTGACCTTCTAGAGAAATTTTTCAGTATTTTCATACTTGGTGTAGACTTAGTGATTTTGTTTTTCTACTTAAAGGTAATTTGGAATCTGAGTGTTCTCCAAACTTGGTGGTGGTATTGTGTAGCTTTATCTGTTTTCCCTGTTCTTTGTTTATTTGGGAGGGGAAATAGATGTGTTAGGAGATTTGGATTTATGCCAATGCCATTATTTGGCCACTCGGATATATTTTTTTTCTAAGGAAGAAACTGGCAAAATGAAACAGACACCACAGGACAAAGTATACCTTCTAAATTGCAATTTCACTTCATTCCAGTAAACTTTTCTTAATTTTAGAGCTATAGAGTGGCAAAATGCCCACTGAGCAGCTAAAATACTGATGCTTTGAGGTTAATGCATCATTGAAACTAAGTGAAGATTGGAAAAACATATTTTCTGAGAACACTTTATAAAATGCCTATTAAGATAATCTACTGTCACTGTATGTTTAAAACACACTAATTAATTTTTAAGTTTCAATAGAGATTATTTTCTGGATGCTTTGATTTTCTTTTAGGATTTGAGAACTAGATACACTTTCAATACTATTTCTACTACCCTAAGTCCATTGTATACTCCAGGGAACTGGAAGTGTATTTTACTTCTTTGTAAGATAAGCATATCAGCAATTAAATTCAAACTGAGCTCTCCAACTTCCTGGTAAAGATATTTTGTATAATTATATAAGCGATTTCAATTGTCCATCATGAATATTAGCTAGAAACAAAACTTAGGTTAAAATAAACAGAACAATGAGATGGTAGAAAATCAAAAGAAAAATTAAAAACCTCTCTAAAATCAATATATTAAACTCTCAGTGCCTAAATTTTTATAGTGATGATGTGAATTTGCACTTCTATACTTAGTAATTAATTTTGTTATCTCCTGTCTCCTTGTAAAACCATGAATTGCAGACTTCATGAAACAGAAGAATAGCTATTATTGAGTGCCTATTTTGTACCAAGCACTTAGTTTGGCAGCACTAAAAAGGATTACTTAAAATATATTTATTAAAGAAGATGAGCTGTTTTTTTTTCTTTGTATTAGAAATGGTACTGGTATGTGTACTGCCCAGAACACAGGGGTTGGGAGATGTTTCTGGAATTATCCCATTCTGTACATTGTAAGGCAACTGCTCATTTATTACAAATGTCACTGAGCAAGAGAACATCTATGCATGATTTTAATATATTACAAAAAGTCTGTTTTGCTTTTTGAAGACTCTGCTACTGATTTATTCAATAAATGTGATGCACACATCCAATTCCTTCTGTCAGACAATTTACTTTGTTCTTTCTCAAAATGTTACAAGTAGCATAATTAACTTCATGGGTGTTTACTATGATACCTGACACAAATTTTTGACGTGATCTGAGATTGAAAAGCTAATAAAATTGTACTTACCATAAAGGATTGCCAGCAGAGACAGTGGCATGACAAGTAGTCCCACCAGCATATCAGCAATGGCTAGGGACATTAAGAAGTAATTGGTGGCATTGTGCAGTTTCTTTTCCATGCTTACTGCCATGATTACGAGAATGTTGCCACCTATTGTCATGATTATTATTACGACGATTGAAAGTGCTGGCCAGTTTTGTACCCCGTCTGGGAATTTGAAGCGTCCACCATCGGAGGTATTGAAAATGTCAGTTACTATAGCTGCTACTGGGCTTATAGAAATATCGCATTGCCAAACCAATAGGCCAATTAGGTGCACACTGAAAATTAAGAAGAAGAAGA
Source organism: Lepilemur ruficaudatus (assembly GCA_963574885.1). Classification (NCBI taxonomy): domain Eukaryota; kingdom Metazoa; phylum Chordata; class Mammalia; order Primates; family Lepilemuridae; genus Lepilemur; species Lepilemur ruficaudatus. Next base: position 42,723 of record CAUYRT010016962.1, read on the forward strand.
AAAAAACCAATCAGGTACATATTATATTGCTTACACATAATTTATTGTTTATACAAAATAATTACTTTTCCTGCAGCAATTATCATCATCATCATCATCATCATCATGTCTACTCTCTTAATAAAACTTTAGCATTTCTTCTTTCTATCCAAAGAATACTAATTTTTATTGCATGGTTATTATGAGTTAGGATCTTAGTTTACTGAAATATATACGTATTATCTCATTTGATCTCATACAAAAGCCTCATGAAGTCAGTATTGATTTACATCCATTATGCAGATGAGAAGACTGAGTGAGGTTCAGAAAGGTTTAGTAACTTTCTCAAGTCAATACAGCCAATAAGTGGCAGGGCCAGTGTCCCATACTCAGTTCCCACTGATTTCAATACCTGTATTTTAAACTTTTATTGTGATCTGAAACCACAGAATTGTTTGATTTGCTGTAATAGACTATTCTTTACATTTTAAAAATATTATTTCCTTCTAGATATCTTCTTAGACAGCTGACAACAGAGTGAAGGGAGATTTTCTTAAAGGATCCAGTACCCTGACAAGAAAATTAGAAGTTGCCTCCTTTGATCCAAAGCTAAGAAGGAATAAGTTGCCATCAGACCAACTTCAGGCAAGTGTTTGGAAGAGGCACAGTAGGTTTTGACAACAGAACATACTATTTTAGTTCTGCTCTTACTTTCTTGCACTTGCAAAGTGACTTTATGCTGGTTTGATAGTTTCTTAATGTCTTGTGCTATAAACTCTCCTTCTTCCTGTCACCCTCCCCATTACCGTCTTATGCTTTCTATGTCCTGTTCTAGGTTAGATAAATGATTTTTGCTGATGATTAATACCTATGCGTTTCTTACTTTTCATGCACTGGGAACTACGTTTCTTTGGTCATTTAAAATGTACATTTCTCATGATGGTGCTTAGGTAGATTCCACTAATAGGAATTTCAGGCCAGCTGGCTGGCTACTGCAAGAGTTGGAAGCGGTTGTCTTTTGCACATCCTAAATTAATTTCCCCTCATGACAATGTAAGAATTATTTAAGTTACATACATAAGTGTTCTCTCAAAGTGTAAGCTCCTATAATGTCTGATAAACCTAACATATTTTCCTTAATAAAATACACAAGACAGACAAGCATGTTCACTATTTCCTGCTTAAAAACAAGGAATATTATCTGTGAATGGTTGTTGTATGTTTATACTATATGCAATAATAGTTATTTAGTAAATATTAAACTGCAACATGAGGATACCTTTCCTATATGTAGTGGTTGTTAAATCTTTATATTATTTCTAGAAGAGAAAATTGCTTCTACTGGCACGATATATGCTAAATACTTTTCTATGCAAGACAGTTGAAGGAAAATTCTTTCTGGAATTGGAGGGCTGGAAAACATTGACATTATAACATCTAGAATCTATGTGTTCTCCAGGCAAGTGCTTTTATGTCATTATCTTAGTAGTTCTATGCAAGGATAATATATGTATGATTTGATTGACTCATTTCTCATTACCATTACCAATTTACAGTAGTAAAACTAGATGATTAAAATTATCATAATCATATCATATCCATAATATCACACACACACATGCACCACAGTTTCTGAACTAAAACTGGAACATGTAGCCGGAAAAAATATTGACATCATTTAAACCTAAGTTAAAATATTGAAATAATTTCCTAGCATATTTTAAAATCATTTCTCTTGAAGTCTCTTAATATTTTGTTAACATGCTTCCAGGTCTTTAAAGACAATAAAGAAATCATGAAAATATACTGAATTTTCCATGCTATAATGGATATAAAACTAATACCTCAGACATTTAGTTTAAAATAACTTCATCATTAGTCAAAGCTACCTGATACATAACCGACATGGAGGGAGAAGACATACATAGTAATTTTTATCAAATAATCAGAAGTGATCAGTAAATTCTTCCTAATATATTATTTTCCTGTAACATTAAAAATAAGCAAAAATATCACAATTCCAAAATCTATGCCATAATTGATTTGTGATTAAGATGAGTAGACATTATTGAAATAAAGGACAAAATAAATAGAAACAAATTATTTTCTCTCAGTTTTGATTACTCTGTCACTGTATTTCTTGTATTTGGCAGGGGGCCAACGGACTGGCTATATCACTTCAATGATGTTTCGACCAGTCACTCAACCTATCAGAATATCAATTTCCTCATCTGTACAAGGGTGATCTCTATTACATGGTTGTTGTTAAAATTAAATGATATTATATATGTAAAGTCCTGAAAATAGTATCTGTGTCATAATAGGCCCTCAGTAAATGTTGAAGCTTACTTTCTTTCTGCCTTCAGAGTTAAACAAAAGTATTTTATGGTTGCTATATCTCAATTAAAGTATTTCAAAATTTTCCAAGAATTTAACTCCCAATTTTATCTCAAGACCATAGCTGTGTAAGGAGACCTGGGCTCAGAAAGTAATTTTACATCCAGAATCTTTTCCAGGGTTTTTCCTGGCCTAGCTGATGAAAACCTAGTCCTGCTGTCATTAAAAAAAATGTTTCTGATTTAAATTAGCTGATGATCATCTCAAATAGTCTCACAAAATTTTATCTCAAATCATAAGCTGTGTCTTCAACTGTTGACTGTAGAATCATAAATGTATTTTTTTTAATTTATTTATTTTTTTATTGGGGGAAAACTACAAAGCATTTACAGTATAATGTTTACAGTCACAATTTATAGTGAGCTGGTTTCCCAAAATATATTACCACTCAAGTTGACTTATCTTGTTACATTCAAAAACCTACTCTGTCAAAGTAGTCCATAGAGTACATACATAGTGCTCCAACTGTATCTACGTACAACCAACACTCCATTTTAAGTGTACAATTGAA
>CAUYRT010016964.1:0-29792 GCA_963574885.1 Lepilemur ruficaudatus
ATTTTCTTGCCTCTAAACACGTGGCTTTCAATGGCTGGGCGCGGTGGCTCACGCCTGTAATCCTAGCACTCTGGGAGGCTGAGGCAGGAACATCACTCAAGGTCAGGAGTTCGAGACCAGCCTGAGCAAGAGAGAGACCCCCACCGTCTCTACTAAAAATAGAAAGAAATTAATTGGCCAACTAAAAATATACAGAAAAAATTAGCCGGGCATGGTGGCGCATGCCTGTAGTCCCAGCTACTGGGGAGGCTGAGGCAGAAGGATAGCTTGAGCCCAGGAGTGTGAGGTTGCTATGAGCTAGGCTGACGCCATGGCACTCTAGCCCAGGCAACAGAGTGAGACTCTGTCTAAAAAAAAAAAAAAAAGTCTGTACATGTTCAGTACAGATGCAAGCATCCATCTTTTTTTTTTTTTTAATATTATTGATCTGCAGTTGGTTGAATTCATGGATATGAAAACCACAGATATAAAGAGTTGATCAAGTATGGGACGATTGTATAAGTTAATTGCAAATACTACACCATTTTAAGTAAAGGACTTGGGCATCTGCAGACTTTGGTATCCACAGGAAGTTCTGGAACCAATCCCCTGTGGATATCGAGTATATACAAGAGAAAAAAAAGAGAAAACATATATATTTATAATGTTTGTAATATTAATCTTTCTTTCTTTTTTTTAAAAATATTTCTGGTTCTCTTCATTTGTTTCTGTGGCTTTGAGTTACCATCTGGTGTTAAGTCTTTAGCTCAGTACAGCTTTGTTCCCACCCATTTCCTTTGTATTGTTACTAGGAAATATATTACGTTTCTACATATTTAATATTATTGGCCAACAATGCATTTATATACATATTGTTTTATACACCTTCTTCTTAAACTAGTTAAGAGAAAAAAAGAGAATAAATGTGCATTTATACTTTTATAATTATATAATTACCTTTACCAGTGTTCTTTGTTTTTTATATGGATTTGAATTATTGTCTGGGATCATTTGCCTTTAGCCCAAAGAACTTCCTTTAGTATTTCTTGTGAGGCGTATTTGCTTAGCACCAAATTTTCTCCATTAAAAAAAAATCTGGGGAGTTTTCATCCTGATGGCTCTCATGTAGACAAATTAAATGAAATAAATTTGTATGTCTTTTTCTCTAATTAATCTGTCTCATGTCAGTGATTTTTCAGCAAACCTTAGTGGGGCAAGAGCCTGTAGTCCCAGCTACTCGAGAGACTGAGGAAAGAGGGTCACTTGAGCCCAGGAGTTTGGGGTTGCAGTGAGCTATGACATCACCGTAATCTTGCCCAGGCAACAGAGCAAGACCCGTTCTTAAAAAAAGAAAGAATAAACAAAAAAAGATTGGGATTTGGAGTCAAAAGCCAAGGGTTTAACTAAAGAGATGTAATGTTAGACATTAACATTAGGGAAAGTAGGGTGGAGGATGTATGAGAACTCTGTCTTTGCAACTTTTTTATAAGTCTAAAATTATTCCAAAATAAAATGTTTACTAAAAATAAAAATTCAGAGTTTAAGCCTTGGCTCTGATGCTTGGATTTTCTAAGCCTTAGTCTCCTCATTTGTAAAATGGGGTAATGATAATGACCACTTCCCTGTGTAGCTGCAGGGAGGATCAACCGTGGTTAAGTAATGGACACACTCAGCAAACAGTGAAGCACCCAGCCAACACTGCTCACTATTCCAAGGGATAGTCCTATAGGTGTCAGAGGGAAGCAATAAGGCAGAAAACGTGTTTACAGTGTAGGCACTGGTTAGCAACAACACCAAAGACCCATTTATTGTAACACATCAGTGGAGCTCTATGTTATCTTTAGGAATTAAAACACAGATACCAGATCTTTCAGGCATGTTGGTTCTAGCAGTACCATTTATTTTGTTATTAGGAGGGCTTAGCAGCCATCTCAAAGAAAATAAATAAGAGGGACAGGGCTCGTAAGAATAGGAAAGGGGTAAACAAACAAAAGGGAATGCAGCAGCTTCAAAAACCCAAACTTTCCTCTTAGGAAGTCCCTGGACCATAGTCAGTAATTGCTTCAAACACATTTAATGGAGACAAGAAGAAAGAGGCATTTTCTAGCCTTACCCTGCCCCACATGACTTGGCAAGTGACTGGAAAACTTGGTCATAGCAAAGACTAGGCTACCTCAGTCACTGTATGGATCTTCTGATGGCAGATGAGGTTGCGGTGGCGATTAAAGCTTTTCCCACCATTAATGCACTGGTGAGGTCGCTCCCCTGTGTGGCTTCTCTGATGCTCAATAAGAAATGAACGCCGACTATAGCTCTTATCACACTGGCTGCATTGATAGGGCTTTTCTCCCTTGTGGATTTTCTGATGCTGGATGAGACCTGCACTCTGACTGAAGGCCTTCCCACACTCCTTACAGTGGTACCGTTTCTGTATACTGTGGATTCCTTGGTGATTAAAAAGACCAGAACTCCGACTAAAGGTTTTCCCACAATCATTACATTCATAGGGTCTTTCTCCTGTGTGAATCCTTTGATGTCGAATGAGACCTGAGCTCTGAGCAAAGATTTTCCCACACTGACCACATCTGTGTTGCCCCTCTCCTAACGGGTTTCCCCGCTGTCTCTCTATCAGACCCTTACATTCACCAGCTTCTCCATCTTGGGGATCCTGGTGTGATACCTCCCAGGTCTGTTCATGAAATATTTTCCCATGAGCTTCTACTATCTTAGGACAGTCTTTCCTTGGCACCAACTCTCTGTCCTCGGTCTTGGTCATTTCATCTGAAACAAAAAAAGATGAGGTAAATGTCACTTGTTTACTGGGCCTATGAGAAGGTGACTGTGTCTACAAAAATTGATCATAGACTAGGAAGGGGGTTAGGAACAGAAGGGCTAGTATGGTAACACCTTCCCTAAGTAATGAGGGAAGTTTGCCCTTTTTGACAAAATATAGCTCAGTCTGTCCCTACGTAGACTTGGGCTGGGAGGATTTTTTATACTTCTCCATAGGGAGGAAAGGGTAAAGATCAGGGTGGCTTCTCTGGAGTTTACGCTCAGAACTCTCTTTTGCGGTAAGGAGCCTCAAAGTGACCCTTTCCAAAAAGTTACTTCACATATTTATCCATTCATTCATTTCTGAAACAAGTATTAAGCTTCTACTTTTTTAGGTGCTTCAGGCAATACAGCAGTCTCCCCTTATCTGTGGTTTTCTGCAGTTTCAGTTACCCACGGTCAACCATTATCCACAACATTAAATGATAAAAAAGTTTAAAAGGAATGAAATAATGTCTTTTGTAGCAACTTGGATCGAACTAGAGAACACTATCCTAAGTGAAGTGTCTCAGGAATGGAAAACCAAACACTACATGTTCTCACTAACAAGTGGGAGCTAAAGGATGGGTATACAAGGTCATATAGTGGTGTAAAGGACATTGGAAACTAAGAAGGGGGAGGGGGAGGGGGTAAGAGATTAAAAACTTACCTATCGGGTACAATGTATACTACTCTGGTGATGGGAACACTAAAAACTCTGACTTCAGCATTATATAATTCATCCATGTAACAAAAACACTTGTACCCCCTTAATATTTTGAAATAGAAAAAAAAATTAAGTGGATGATTCCAGGAATAAATAATTCCTTAGTCTTAAATTGTGTACCATTCTGAGTAGTGTGATGAAATCTCATGCCATCCAGCTCCATTCCACCCAAAATGTGAATCCTCCCTTTGTCCAGCATATCTACACTGTATATGTTGCCTGCCCATTAGTTACTTAGTAGCCATACCAGTCATCAGATCGACTGTCATGGTATCACAGTGTTTGTCTTCAAGTACCTCTTATTTTACTTAATAATGGCCCAAAGTGCAAGAGTAGTGATGGATGTTGGCATATTGTTACAATTGTTCTACTTTATTATTGTTGTTATTAATCTCTTACTATGCCTAATTTATAAATTAAATGTTATCATACATCTGTACGTATAAGAAAAAACACAGTATATAGGGGTTGGTATTATCCTAGGTTTCAGGCATCCACTGGCCTTCTTAGAATGTATCTACTGCAGATGGGGGGGGGATTACTGTACTATGACTTTCAAATCCACAACTATCCAAGGCATTCCCACCACAAGGCCTTTGTTCTAGCGCTTCTCTCTTCCTGGAAAGCTCTGACCTCAAATAATAACATAGCTCAGTCTCTCACTTCCTTTAAATTTTTCCTTAACTCTCACCTTCTCAATAAGGTCTATTTTAATTCTTCTCTTTAATACCACAATCTGTTTGCCTTATCCATAGCACTCTTAATCTCCCTTATCCTATTCTATTTTTACTTTTTTCCATAGCACTCATCAACTTTTAACATATACTATATCATTTCCTTAGTTTTATGTTTATTATTGTCTCCCTCTTGCTACAATCTAATCTCCATGAGAACAAGATCTTTCTATTTTATTCCCTGAGAATCATGCCTGGCACTAGTAGTTACTCAAAAAATATTTGTTGAATGAATGAATGAATAAAAGGGAACAGATTGAATAAAAGGCCAATTCTATTGCCATGGCCTCAACTGATTGATCCAGGGACTGGCACCTGAGGCAAAGACTGACCCATAGGATTGGTTTATACTGGAGAGTATCCAGCCAACCAAATCAGATTCTGCTGGGGGAAGTCAAAGGTAAAAATGGAGAGAAACAGACCCAAATTGTCTAAACACTAAAGAGCAGCTGCTGTGGTATCCTTAGGATGTCTCACGTTCCCCAGATGTGACTCCACCTTGCAGCCTACAAAAAGTTCAAAAAAACCAGACCCTAACCTCCTCTTTTGACCAAAACAAGCAATCTCTTTCTCCCACATCTAACTGTATTGTCCCTCACACACCAGAATAGGTACCTCTTAGGACTCCTCTATTGTTAGGCCATGGTTTTACTCCTTTCAGCTAGGGGATAACAGCAAATTTCTGTTTGCAAAACAGAAATTTGCCTACAGAGAAGAGATGGGCCAAATGGGGACCAGTACTGCCCTTATGCCCAAACTTCATATTAAATCTGAACTATATATGGGAACTGAGTAGAATATAAAAACTAAAAACATTTCCCACCTTTCTCTGTCATCTAGGTTGGAGCGCAACAGTATGATCATAGCTCCCTGTAACCTCAAACTCCTGAGTTCAAGCTATCCTCCCAAGTAGCTAGGACTATAGGTGTGTACCATCATGTCTGGCTAATATTTAAATTGTTTTATAGGGATAGAGTCTCACTATGTTGCCCAGGCTGGTCTCAAACTCTTGGCCTCAAACATCCTCCCACCTTGGCCTCCCAAAGTGCTGGGATTACAGATGTGAGTCACCACATCCAGCCTCCACTTTTTAATAATTACTATTTATACAACCTTCTTTACTTATAAAGTACTTTTTTTTTTTTTTTTTTTTTTTGAGACAGAGTCTCACTCTGTTGCCCGGGCTATAGAGTGCCGTGGCATCAGCCTAGCTCACAGCAACCTCAAACTCCTGGGCTCAAGCGATCCTCCTGCCTCAGCCTCCCAAGTAGCTGGGACTACAGGCATGCACCACCATGCCCGGCTAATTTTTTCTTTTTTTACACATATTTTTAGTCGTCCAATTAATTTCTTTCTATTTATAGTAGAGACGGGGTCTCGCTCTTGCTCAGGCTGGTCTGGAACTCCTGACCTTGAGCAATCCGCTCGTGTCGGCCTCCCAGAGTGCTAGGATTACAGGCATGAGCCACCGCGCCCGGCCATAAAGTAGTTTTATATATATCATCAAACTGGCTCACCACAAAACCCCCTGATGTTATTATCTCACCTCTTTAGAGAACTGTGGGGGAAAAAATAGGTATGTGTGTATATATATAAAGACTCTCTATATAGAAAAAAGTCTGAAAAATACACAGCACATTGATAAGAGTAGTTACCCCTAGGAAGTAGGATTTGGAGAACTTTTATTTTTCACTATATAAACTTCTATATTATTTAGATTTTTTACAATTAGTATGAACTTAAAAAGAAACTCAAACTCAGTGATATAAAGTAACTTTAGATATTGCTTGGCTAAAAAGCTGAAGAGCTGGAACTTGAATTTGGTCCTTAAAATCTCAAACACTTACTATGTTGCCTTATAACAGTGGCTTTTCCTGAATTTCTAACACACACTCACACTGATATCCTATAGGGAAAACTCTCCAATCTGCTAATGCCCTCTGGGTACTTACCTGTAGCCTCAGTAGATGCTTAATAAATATTTGTTGAATGAATGAATGGATATATGGATGGATGGGTCGATAGGTGGATGAACTTAGATGTGCTTCCTGGAAAAAGGGGTTCATAACAGAGTTCTAGATGCAGTTTGGAAGACACAAGAAAGGAGAAAATTGCTAGAGAATGAAAAGTCCAAGTTCATAGGAAGAGAAAGAAGAAACAAAGGAACTGACTGGAAAGATGCTCATAAAGGAGGAAAATAAAACCAGAAGGAATTTTAATCTGATGAGGTCATGGGACCAGAGGAAGGGCTGCTATGTGCATGGAATTTACTCAACAAATACACTTTAATTTAATCACAAGATGTGTTCCATGTAAGAGAAATCCATGATAACTATATGATTGCTGGGGCAGATGACACAGAGGCTAGAAGCAGAGAGGCAAGGGAAGTTGTGGCTTTGACACATATGGGAGATGATGTGAAATTGAAAACAGCAGAGCAGAACCCTGCTGTAGACTGATTGTCAGAAGGTTAACAAAAAGTCAGTAAGAGGCCATGATGTTATGTGTGGGAAATTAGGAGCTGGAGCCAATTCTTGCAGGGAGAGCTAGAATGGGAAATCAGCTGACTCAGCCCCAAGTGCCCAGTACTATATCCACAAGGGTGGCCACTGCCACAACTAAGATTACAAACAAGGAAATGGCAAGTTCTGATTCCACTGGATTCTTCCCTTATAATCTGCCACCTACTAAACGTATCTCATATCTTTCTACTGTAAGTATGAACCCAAATTGGCATGATTTGTGATAAGAACAGCTGGCATGTATTAATCATAATGTATGCCAAGTGCTTCTCATAAATTGTATTTGATGCTCACAAGTTTTGAGGTACATACTTGTTATGGACTAAACCGTGTTCCCTTAGAATTTATACGTTGAGGGAATACAGTTTATATGTTTTACCTTCAATTGTGAAAATATTTGGAGATAGGGCCTTTAGGGAGGTAATAAAGGTTAAATGAGGTCATAAGGTGAAGTCCCAATCTGATAGGACTGGTATCCTTATAAGAAGTGGAACAGATACTAGAATGCTCTCTCTCTCTCTCTGTACATACACAAAGGAAAGGCCATGTGAGGACAGAGGAAGATGACGGCTGTCTACAAGACAGGAATAGAGGCCTCACCAAAAACCAAACCTGATGGCACCTTTTTTTTTTTTTTTTGAGAAAGAGTCTCACTCTGTTGCCTGGGCTAGAGTGAGTGCCATGGTTTCAACCTAGCTCACAGCAACTTCAAACTCCTGGGCTCAAGCAAGCCTCTTGCCTCAGCCTCCCACCATGTGCCACCATGCCCGGCTAATTTTTTTCTATATATTTTTAGTTGTCCAATTAATTTCTTTCTATTTTTAGTAGAGACGGGGTCTCACTCTTGCTCAAGCTGGTTTCAAACTCCTGACTTTCGGCCTCCCAGGGTGCTAAGATTACAGGCGTGAGCCACTGCGCCTGGCCCTGATGGCACCTTACTCTTGGACTTCCAGCCTTCAGAAATGTGAGAAAATAAATTTCTGTTCTTAAAGCCACCCAGTCTGTGGTATTCTTTCATGATAGCTCAAGTAGACAAAGACAATACTATTATCAACCCCATTCTGTAGATGAGGGAACTAAGGTCAAGTGGTTAAGTAATCTGCCCAATACAAGCAGCTTCCACAAGGTGAGGCCACAATCTGAACCTGTAAACCTTGGAGCCTATTCTCTAAAACTATATTGCACAGTGATTCCTGAAAGCCTTTGTAATGTATCATGTGCCAGAAGTCCTGAGGGCTTCCAGGATGGTATTCAAGGGAATACTGCATGCAGGGGGAGGGGACAAAAATGAGCACACTAGGCATTCAAATGCACTGAGCATTGCTGTTATTTGGTAAGGAGTCTTTGGATCCCTCATAGCCCCAGCTCTGCATTTTCTGTGTTTTTGCTTGACTAGGTGAGATATGTTCAACATCATACAAAACCTGTCCCTCACCTGTCTCTCCAATAGGATGGGCTTCCTGAGCAGGGTCACACGTGAGCTGGGGTTCCTTAGGCTGGGACTGAAGGCTCAGTGATGTCTGCTCTCCTAGAGGCACTATGTCTTTAGAGAGGACTTCTTGTTTGTGTCTATGAGCTACCATCTGGGGACAATGAGACAAGATTTGACTTCTGAAAAATTAACTGTCTGAAGAAACAATTCCCAAAAAGAAGAAAGCAAGAAGGAGGGTATTTTATTACAACATCAAGGGGATATAAAGCAGAGGAAACAAGGGTCCTTAGTGTACCCATACACATCTTTCCCTAACAAATATCGCTTCCTACCTCATGTTGTGGTTCATCGAGCTCTCTCTCCAGATCCTCCAGCAAAATCACAGCCTCTTCCCCACTTTCTGGACAATGTTCCCTTACCCAGCCCTGGAGCTCCTTGGGCAGGATGAACAGGAACTGCTCTAGTACCAGCAGCTCCAAAATCTGCTCCTTTGTGCTCACATGTGGCCTCAACCACTGGTAGCAAAGTTCCTGGAGTCAGGTAAGAGCCTCTCTTGGTCCAGGGGTCTCCTGGTAGCAGAGTTGCCGAAAGTGCCTTCGGAAGATTTCCCTTGCCAGTGGATTATTGCGTTTCAGTCTGTATTCCTGCTTTTGAAGGTGACCTTCCGCCTCCACTTTCACTGTCAGACACTCTTCCTATACCTCAGGAACATGAATGTCCAGGGATAAAACCTCCTTTAAGTCTGTATTCATGTTGACCTTGAATAGCTTTAAAGGTACCTTCTAGTTGAAGCTATGTTTCAAGACACACACTTAGAGGCTCCTGCCTAAGCAGTAAAAATAATTATTTATAAAGAAAAATGGTAATAGCCGATGACAGAAACTGATAATGTAAGAAACTATCATATACTCTAAAGCTCTTCACTGAAAGTGACTCGGTGACCAAATAATGGAAAAATATATGCTCATCATATGCAAAGAGCATAGGTTTTCAATAAAATCCAGACCTGAGTTTTATTCTGGCTCTAACATTTACAAATTGTATGACCTTGTGTCAATTTTTTATCTTTTTTCAATCTCAGTTTCTCTATGTGAAAAGAAATAGCAATAATTCCTTAAGAGTTCATAGAGGAAACAGCCACAAAGAAGACTCAGAAAGTCCGGCTAAAAAATTCAGACTTACTGAATAAAAGTCAAATTAGAGAAAGAATAAATGGAAATACGTTCCTGTCAACTAAATGAATGAATCAACATTTATGCAAGGCATTACTTGAGTTTTGTTAAAGTAATCTTTAAAAAAAACCATTTAAGATTGGTATTATTTTCACTAAATTTACAGACAGGAAAGCTTAGGTGGACTCTTTGCCCTACTGCTTCCTAAAAGTAATAGTAAACACTGCACAACTGTCTCCAATATGCTTTCAGATACAAGACCTTATTTAATCCTCACAATTACCTTCTGAGCTTTCATTACAATCATTATTATTTCATTCGATAAGAAATGGAGGCAAGGGAAAGTTAATTTGCCCAGAGTCAAATTCTTTGTGAGGACAATCCTAAGAATCCACATAAGACCAAGGGAGATGTTTTCTGCACGACTCAGGCAGTGCCTGAGACCCAGGAAGCTTGGGTGTCTCCCAAAGGTCTGGGAGCACAGCCCAGCAGCTGAATTCCAGGCCCTATGGCAGACCTTCAGGGAATGTGAATGGGGAGGGGCTGGTGAAGGGTGAGAAGGGACGGATAGGATAGGAAGCCCAAAATATGCATCGTTAACAGGCTTCTCAGTGATCTGTATGCATTGTAAGATTTGAGAATCAAGGAACTAAAGGAAAAGGAATCGGGAACTGTCACGTTCTGCACTTGAAAACCATTCAATGCCGCTTAATTGGCTTTTAGAATCTAAAGGTGAGAAGGGTATGTGGAGCTCTCCTTAACGAAGGATGCAAAGTCTTTTCTTATTTGTGCTTAACTTCTTCTCCCGGGCGTTTCCTTCCCGGAGTCCTAATCCTCTTGTCGTTATTACCGTGGTGGCCCTTAGCCACAAAGTCCTCCCACAAACCTCTTCTGTGCAATGCCCCCGCACGGACCACGACCCCCTCCCCTTGCTGCCACCTCCCTGCCCCTAAGGTTCACTTTCCACACTCTTTTCTCAACTTCACCCTCCCAAGCCCCACTCCACCCTCACCGGTCCCAGGGGCCGACTCACAAGACCTGGAACAAACGAGGGGTAAGAGGGGGCTACTGCCCCAACGATGCAAGGAGCGCGCGGCGGGAACAATGGCCGGGCGGAAAGATGCCAGCCCCTCTGCGCGGGCGGACAGCGCAGAGGCACTTCCGGGCCGGTCTAGGATTCCGTGTCTCGGTGTCCGGTCCTGCGCCCGCCTCCCCTGGGACTCGCCCCCAATTTCCTGGCTTCAGGTTCGTTTTAAGCGGCGAATCACAGAATCTCGTGGCGGGGGGCGGCCACACAGAGGTTTTAAACGGAAAACATTGATGAAGCATAGACCGTTAACTATTGAAAATGCTGATTTTAAAAACATTTTTAAAATTAATACATTATTCATGGTTAAAAAGGAAAACCTCAGACAATGCCAAATTAATAAAGTAAAATGTGAAACCCCACCTGTCTCTTCTTAGTTCCACACCCTGAAGCAGCCACTATCACTGTTAGCTTGGAATTCGTATTTATCATTCTGAGATATCCCCCCCTCATACACACACACACACACACACACACACACACACACACACTGCATTAAGCCATTTTACATTTAGCCTTATCTCCCCCATTTATTTTAACGTTTTCACTTCATGTATCTTAGACATTGTTACCGGTCATGTTAGTCTAAGTGGCTGCATAATAGTCTATAAAGCACATGTACCACAATTTATTTGTCCAGGCCCCTACATATCCTTTATATAGACGCCTTCCTTTCTCTCACCCTTCCTCCCTTCCGTCTTCCCCTCCTCCTTTCCTATTTTTTTGCTCTAAAAGCTGTCTTGATTTTTTGCAATAATACAAAATCAATCCAAAACCAATTAAATAAGATTTATTTTAAAAAGAGCATAATAAGTACTGTTACTCATTCACCAATTTTGTTGTGCCAACCAGAACGATCATATTGCATAGCTTAAACTATGTTTTGTTTTGTTTCAACAGAATCTTATTATTTATTTTATTACAGCAGTAAGAAAATATCTTATGTGTTAATGGAGGTTCCATGATGTGTTTTATTTCCAAAACTGTAGTTCTGTAAATTTCTTTAGTTGTTTTCCTCAACCCAGCCTTCCAAAGGCATTAAATAAACCCAAGCTTCATGTTTTACCTCAATTTCTTCCAAATATTTAATAAATATATAATCATTAAGAGCACCAGCATGAAGAAATTTTGCTCAAAATCCTTATCACTTTCTTCAACATACCGTGTTCACTTGCAAAGGCCTCATTACAAACTTTCCAAACTATGAAACAAGAGTAAATGTTCAACTTGTCTTGGACTTGAATAGACTGTTTATGTTATTCTCTTAATTTTGGATGCCCATCTGTGACAAACACAGTTTTCATATTTGTATGAAATTTCTCAAATGTCTCACTGGTGGTCAGTTAGGCTCTCTAACTGGTTTATATATACTTGTTGAGTAGGTCAACGTAGGACTCAGGGAGGTTCCACTCTACAGTCAAGTGGGCAGCACATGGGACTTCACTGTAGTTAAACAGCTCTGAGAGAGACTGGTTTCCATATGTTTGTTTAAGGGAATATTCCCCTACACCTGTACTTTGATGGGTGTCCTGGGACAGAAGGAATTATTTTAAATTTAGAATTGGGAATCCTTACTGAAAATATTGAAATTGTCACACCAGCCCAGAGACAAGAAGAAATACTGACTATAAGACAAACTATTAATAAAAAGATTGAGGATTACCTGAATCTAGAAGCAGGCATATTGGGATACTGACTCTATTGTGGGTTATGCCATAAGCTAAAAAAAGAAAAAAAATAAGAAGATAAAAAAAGAAACAAAAGGGTTTGGGGGATTGGCGACAAAGATACTGAGGGAACTGGCTGGTATGGGAATAGACCTCTTAGAATGGGTGCCAAGCGTACAAATATTTTCAATAACCCTCTGTATAAGAGGGTTTCAGTAAACAAGTGGAAAAGATGATCTGTTCTATGGATGTCAACAACTCTTTTTTTCAGCTATCTCGAGGAACTCTTGAACACAGTGACCATGGCTGCTGCGATGGAGGCCCAAAAAACAAAAAAATAAAGCAAAAGCCTTTCTTTTGCAAAGACTGTCTTGCTGCCCATTGTTGAGGATACAATTTGCAAGAGCCACAACCAATCCTAATCCCCAGGTATGGTGTAATATCACAGTGGGAACATTCAGCCACCTGATGGCAAATTGATTACATTTGGCTCTTTCCATGATGGAAAGAACAAAATTTTCTTCAAAGCAATGGATACTTCTTTTAAATTTTGACTGGCTTTCCATGCCTACCATGCTTTGTCAGTCCAACTTGTTGAGAGCCCTGCTTACACCAGCCCCAACTAAGCTGGGCATTAAAATGAAATGATTTGTTTTTTCCAGTCCCTACTTTGAAGTGGTTCTTGTGGATTCTTCTTTCCTATCCCTTAATGATACCTTGAACAGATCCCATAGCTTTCTGGCAATTTTAAGTATTAAAGGTCTCATCCAGTTTATTTTCAATTTTAAATTTTATCATCTATTGAATAAGTTATATAGCCACAGATTCAAAACACAAGAGATACAATAGGGCATACATTGAAAACTCTCTTTCTAATACTTAACATTTTCTTGGGCATGATAATGACATTATAGTTCTATAGGAAAATGTTCTTGTTTTTTAGAGATGGGTACTGAAGTATTCAAGGGTGGTATGTTATGCTGACTATAATTTACTTACAATACTTCAGCAGAGAGGAAGGAAGGCAGGGAAGCAAATATGGCAAAATGTGAACAATTATAAAATCTAGGTGATGAGTGTTCATTATGTGTTACACACATATTGCATTATATATAAACCTTTGGGAGCAGGTGTGTTTCCAAATTCAGGGTGGTTTTTTTTAATTTTAGAAAGATAATGTACATCAACTATATATTGTGTAACTTCCAGCAGAGTTTTACAGCACATAAAACACCTTAATATTTCTGCAGTGAAATGTTTGATTAGTCACCTTAAGTGAATTAAATAAAGGTTATAATGGATTTCAGGATTTGCTCCCAAGTAGTTTTAGTGCCAAAAATATGGAGAGTGGAACTTAGAAGTTGTTTTTTTCCCCCTTTTCTTACAAAACACCAGCTGCAAAAAACCCTACAATTTAGAATTTTATGGATTTCAGAATTGTGGATAAGGGGTCCTGTATATGTACTAGTCTCTCAAATTTTTTTTGCATATTTAAAAGTTTCAAAATAAAATTTTTAGAAATACAAATCTACATCCTACTCCTACTCGTAGCCACCCAATTTCATTTCCTAGAAACAGCCAAAGCCAATTGATTTCTTATGTAGACTTTCAAAGATATTTTATGCATATAAAAGCAAATACTTACATATAACTTAGCTCCAGTATTTTACACAAATAGTAGAAAATTATGTATGATGTTCTCTGTTTTGATTGTTTCATTTAATGATAAATCTTGGCATCTTTCCAATAACCGTGCATATGAAGCTACATCTTTATTTTGAAAGCTGCATAATATTCCATTATGTAGCCAGTTTCATACATACATCATTTTACACATGTGTGAATAGGTTTGTAGAATAAATTCCTAGAAGTAGAATTTCTGAGTAAAAGAATATTGCATTTGTAAAACTTATACATACACTACCAAATTGTCCTCCAAAGTGGTTATAAAATTTTACAGCTCTCTAAGAATATCTGAAAGTGATTTCCTCTCTCACCTTCATCAAAGTTTTTGCTCTTTGACAATCTGATGGGTTAAAAAGTATATATTGTAATATTAATATTTCTTTAAATATTAATGAGGTTGAATAAAGTAATAGTCACACACATTTTCTTTCTGTGAATGTTCTGTTCATACCCTTCTCATTTGTCCTATTTGTGATGGTCTTTCTCTTGTTGACTTGTATCATCATCATATATTAGGAAAATTAGCCCTTTGTGATGATTTAGAACTTTTCTATTTAACTTTGTGGTGGTTTTGTTATACAGAAATTTTTAATTTTTACATAGTTAAGTTTACTAATCTTTTATGTCTTCTGGGTTTGGTGTGACACTAAGAAAGCCTAAGGCTTCTCTTGTGCCAAGATTATAAAAGAAAATTCTCCCATGGTTTCTTCTAGTTCTTCTATGGTTTTTTTCTCCTATTTAAATCTTGAACCACCTGGAAATTATCTGGTTGTAAGATGTGAGGGGTAGATTGCACTTTACTTTTTTCAGATGTCTATCTAGATGTCCCAATACCATTTATTGAATAATCCATCTTTTCTCATTGGTTTGAAATATCATCTTTATTAAATGCTTAAGTATTTGTACCTAATTCTGGATTTTCTATCCTGTTCGTACTACAATGTTTTATTCATTGTAGCTTTAACATGTTTGATATTTAATATGTTTGAATACCTGGAAGGCATATATCTTCCTCATATTTTTTCCTAGCTGTTAATGCTTGTTTATTTTTCACATAAACTTTAGAAACAATTAACCCAGTTTGAAAACAAAATTCTACTTTAATTTTTATAGGCATTATATTGAATATGTAGACTAACTTGTAGAGAAAATTGATATGCTTCTCCATATCTTGGGTTAAAAATTTTTAAGTGTTCTTTATATTTATCTTGTAATTTCTTTTTAAATTTATTTCTCAATGTTTTATCTCTTTTGTCACTGTTGTAAATGGGGTCTTGTCTTCCACTGTATGTGTATGTATAGGAAGGCAATTGATTTCTCTTTATTTGTAAAAATATATTTAATTTCATAAGTAAATTCTAGTATATCTTCATATTCTAATATAATGACGATTTTAACTCCTTATTCCAAATTTAATTATTTATTTATTTAAGTAATTCCAATTCCTCTGAAACACTACAAAATAATAGTGGTGACAGTGAACATCTTTCTAACATGTTGCTAACTTCAAAGGCAATGAATATAATGTTTTCTCTGAAAAGCAGGATGAAGCCATTGTTGTAAATGAGATATGTTTTCTAATGTTAAGGAACTATCCTTTTTTTATTAAAAGTTTTAAAAAATCTTTACAAAAATAGTTACTAATTTAATCAAATGTCATTTCTACATCTATTTAAATCCTTATATGCTTTTTCTCCCTAGGTATGCTAATTTGGTGAATTATGCTTAAAGATTTCTTTGTTTTTTTAAGAGACAGGTTTGGCTCTTGCTCAGGTTGGTCTGAAACTCCTGAGCTCAAAGAATAACTCCAGCCTCAGCCTCCCAGAGTGCTAGGATTACAGGCGTGAGCCACTATGCTTGACCTACAGATTTCTTAATTTTTTAAAATGATTATGCTCATCTCCGTTTTGTCATGGTGAACTGTTTATTTCTTTAATGTGTTGCTGGATTCTGTTTACTTCCATTTTATTTAGGATTTAGCATAAGAACAAGAATATGTGGTTTTTTTTATTGGTAATCAATTTTGGATTTCAAGATTAATGTTAGGATTGTTTTAGAAAAAAAACTAGGCTATTTCCTTCTTTATATTCTGAAACAGTTTTAATTGGAATTATCCGTTACATAATGGTTTATTAAAATTCACCTGTGAAACTGTTATGCTTTTTGGGGGGTGGTTTGTTGATAACTGTTATGTTTCCTGTTAATTGGTATATTTGGCTTTCTATTTCTTCTAAGTTTGTTTTGGTGTATTTTCAAATACACCAAAAATATATACGTTGCTATATATATATATATATTGCACATATATATAGAAATATATACGTTGCAACCAGGTTTTTAAATTATTTTGTATAGTGTTGAACAAAATAATATCTTTGAATTTTATTTGCACTTGCTGTTACAAACATTGCTGCTACCACTGGCTCTGTGACCAGCGACTAAAAGCCTTTACAGGAACTAACTACTGAGGGAAAAGCAGAAAGATTAGCGGAGAGAATAGGTAAACTCAGAATAGAAATTTGAGCGGAGTGGGTAGGCACACAACTTCCACCTAATTCACACAGCAGCGCGTGCTCTTTTCAGCCAGGGTGTTTAAAGTTTGCGGGAACTGGAAGTGCAGAAGGATGAAAAACCAAGGAATCGGACCTGGAGCAAAAAGAAAGAGACTCTTTGAAAGCGAAAGGCCGGGGCCGCGGGATTCCGCCAAGGGTGTGGGAGCGTAGGCCCCACTGCGGGGGCCGCCAGGACTGCACCCCCTGCGCTCCCGCCGCTCACCAGCGCCGGGTTGAGAGCGGGCAACGCGTGAGGGGTGCCGGAGGAGAGTTTATTAAATAGATTTTCCTCACGCTGTCATTCTTCCTGCTTTGGACTCAGCTGATTCGTAACTTTTCGTCGAGGAGGATTGTCGGGTCATAGAGTAAATACATATTTAACTTCATAAGAAACCGCCAAACTGCTATCCAAGTGGCCTCACCAGTTTTGCATTCCCACTGACAATGTCTGAGAGTTCCAATTGCTCCACATCCTCATCAACACTTTGTATTATCAGGTTTTAAATTTTTATATTTTGCCATTCTAATAGGTGCGTAGTGACATTTTATTGTGGTTTTAATTTAAAATTTCCTGATGGCTGATACTGAGATTTTTTGTGTTTTTTTGCTGTCTGTATATCATCTTTATTGAAGTGTAAATTCAAATCTTTTCCCCATTTTTATGGGTGAGATGGGATTGTTTTCCTATTGCTGAGTTGTAAGAGATCTTTACATTCATTTTCTCTGAATCTGAGGTTTGTTGCTTCGTTTATATTAGTGGTGCTTTTCAAAGAACAGAATTTTTAAATTTTGATAAAGTCACATATATCAATTTTTCTTTTATGGCTTATGTTTTTGTGTCCTATTTTTAAAATCCTTGCCTAACTAATCCTAAAGTCATAAGGATTTTCTTTGAAATTTCTTTTAGAAATTTTAAAGTTTTAGGTTTTAGTTTTGGCATTTATTTATTTTTAGCCATTGTGAACTAATTTTTGTATACAGTGTGAGGTAAGAATAAAGAATTCATCCGTTTCTTTTGCATGTGGCTGCTGTCTAATTATTAAACCATCATTTGTTGAAAAGGAAAAGATTCCTTTCCCCTTTAGAGGATTCACTGAACCACCTTGGAAGTCAGGTTTTGTTTGTTTGTTTGTTTCTTAGAAATGAGATCTTGCTCTGTCGCCCAAGGTGGACTGCAGTGGCAAGATCTTGGGTCGTAGCTCACTGAAGCCTTGAACTCCTGGGCTCAAGTGATCCTCCCGCTTGAGGCTCTCGAGTAGCTGGGACTATAGTAGCTGGGACTATTCATGTCACCATCCCCGCTAAATCTATTTTTCAAGCCTGATATTTACTTTTACAGTATGACAAAGGATGCCCCAGTTTGCTCTCCTACTTGAAGCCTGTGACAGGGACTTTACAGCTGAATCCCAATTCATTTGGTCTACTGCCTCTTCTCCAACAGGTCCCTGCGCTCCACTTTTCCTTGTCTTGGCCCAAACCTGCATCTTCTTAGCCTCATGGACTGATGCCACAGTACAGATTGGTAACAGATAGCATACGAATTGTTTTCTCCAGAAACTCTTCAGGAGTAGTCAGTTCATTTCACCATACCAGCACTGCAAGGCAACTGCTGTGTTGGGTAAGGATTTGTATCAGCTGCTTTGAATCTGGAGATAAGAATTCAAGTCCAGACCGAATCTGGAGATCTAGCTTTGCTTTTACCTTTCCAGTAACTGTCCATTTCTCCACTTTTCCAAGTAAAACTCCTTTCCAGCTTAAAAATACATTTAGCTCCAAGGAGTGAGAAAGTTATATTTCGAGACGAAGGAGTTCTTAAGTTGTAATTTAGTACCTCTTGTCTGTGACCCAAATGAGGCTGAGCCCTGAGAACTCAGAAACAGACACTGCTCTTAGGAAGTTTACAAACTTCTCGGGAGCCGGATGGAAAGGGCAGAATAGTAGCCTTTCTTGAGACGGAGACTGGCTTCATCTCCTGGCTTCAGAGTCTTCGGAGCAGGGAGCTGTCCCCGCCGTCCGCTTTGCCCTGAAGCCCGCTCACGGATGCGCGGAACCACCAACTAGGGTTGCTAGAGTTGAATATAAAATTATGTTCGTTTTTTTAAAATCTAAAATTCAAATTTAACTGAGCGTTCTTTATCTTATCTGGCAATCCTACCGAGGACCTCGGGCTAGGGGAGCGATTTCTTCCCTGCGGGGCGTGTGTCTGGAGTCACTCCCCACCTTTCTTGAGTCAGAGAATAGTTCCCGACCCAGACAGGACATGTTCACTGAAAAAGTAAAAACCTGTCTAGACGGAAAGAAAGGAGATCTGCTCCAATCGAAAAAGAAAACAGAAACCAAAACAAAACCCACTACTTTGCTATCTGCAAAATTAACAGGAAACACTTGGGGGAAAACTGTTTTCCGCAAGACAATGCAACGGCTCTAAAATGTCACCACTCCCTACCCCCTTCAGTGATTACTGCCTTCTTATCAGTCCTCGGACTCGCTTCACTAAACCTATCTATTACTTGGGATACCCTCTCCTCTGGACAGTACCCAATTCCTAGGTAATCCCCACTACTCCTAATCCCCCCTCAGAAACAGCAACCAATCCGGACCCAAAGACAATTTCCTCTAGAGCTTCCTCAGAATCCTTCAGTTGGAACCCAAATCTTATAAAAAAAAGACGCTTCTCTTCTCCCTCTTGTTGAACTACATTTTCCATGTACTGTAGAGTATCCTGTTACTTCACCCTTTCAATAAATCTGATGTTGTCAAACTACAGGTTTGTTCTTGCTGGTCTTTGGCTGATGTCTTCTTTAATACCACATTACCGCTCTGAGGACACAGGCAGAATAGGGGTTAAAGCTGTTGTTTCTGACATATCCCGGAATGTTCAAGAAGGACACTCTGGTTGATGTTGGAATGATGGGAGAAAGGTGAGTCCCCGTGGAGAGAAGATTTTACCAAACCAGCTAACATCTGTATTAACCATGCTTTAGAATGGGGGTGAGGAAGAAAAAACAAAACAAAACAAATCTAGAGCAGTAGTTCAAACTTTAGCAAAAATCAGGATCACATGGAGAGCTTGTCAAAGCACAAATTATTGGGCCCCAGCCCTAGAGTTTTTATTTCTAATAAATTTCCATGTGATAATGATGCTATTGCTCCTGGGACTACACTTTTGAGAACCACGGAACTAGAATAAACTCATTTGATGTATAAGAGCTGATGCTTGAATCTAGTGATCCGATTTCAGACTTCTGATTAGACATTTTTCATTCTCATTCACACACAAAAAATGAATTCTACTCTTAAACCACACAAGGCTCAACATCACTAATCCCTAAAAATGTATTAAATCTTGAATATTTATTCAGCCCACTTTATAAACTGCCAGTGGTTATCCAGAAAAATGTGTAATAAACCAAGGCCATCATGTTTATGAGAACCCATGATATCCAGTCATTGCCTTCTCATCCTGGGTGCTTGTGCTTTCATTTAGATGATCTGTGACAACGCTAGTTGAAATAATAATCCCTCTTATAAGGTCTGATCTCTTTTCCACTTTGTTGGTTAAAACGTAAATCAACACAAGTTCTATGGAAGAAATGAGGCAATATCTTACAAATGAACATGACCTAGGACACAGTATATCTACTCCTAGACATTTATGTTACATATATAGACACACACTTTATAATGGTATATACAAAGAGATATATATATTCAGATATAGATATATTTACCTCTTTTCACAAGTAGCTTCTATACATATTGTCTTGCACTATGCTCTTTTTCACTTAATTTATCTTGGGGAACTTAATATTCTTATATATGCATACTTTGTTTGTATGCACATACTTATATATGCATACTTTGTTTCTAGAAGGATATATCAAAGCTAGTAACAGTGTCCTGGTAGGAAGGTTAATTGCTATAGGGCTTTTTAAACTTTTTGAATCATATGAATGCAGTACTTATCAAAAAGTAGAAATAATAAAATAAATTCAAGATGGAAGTCACAAATAGAAACTGCACAATAAAGACATTCTTCTTTGCCTTTTTCAGGAAGAAATTGTTATCCTTAGCCCTAACTGGAAATGTTCTATGGAATGTATTTCTTTTTATTTTTTTCTTTTTATTGAGATAGGGTCTCACTCTGCCCAGCTAGAGGGTAGTGGTGTCATCACAGCTCACTGCAGCCTCAAACTCCTGGGCTTAAGGGATCAAGGGATCCTCCTGAGTAGCTGGAACTACAGGGGTGGGTAATTTTTCTTTTCTTTTCTTTTTTTATTCTTCTTTCTTTCTTTTTTTCTTTCTTTCTTTTGTAGAAATGGGGTCTCACTCTTGCTCAGACCTGGTCTCAAACATCCTGGCCTCAAGCAATTCTCCCGCCTTGGCCTCCCAGACTGCTAGGATTATAGGCGTGAGCCACCACGCCCAGCCTTAGAGTGGCCTTTTAAGTTCTGTCATATCTCTATCTAAAGACACAGTCTCTCCTTGTCAAAGACAGGCATAATTAGGCAACAACAGTTGCTTTTAAAGTTAGCATTAAGATAACAAATGAAAATTGCAGTAGAGATAAAATTAGCCTGCAAATGCCTTAACCCATACAACTCAATATGCATAATTTTGGGTATATAACTCTATATGATTTTGTCAAATTTTAAAAATTTTATCTATGGCCTTCAATTGAATTTTCAATTGTTTCCTCAATGGGGAATTCTGCTAAGCAAAACTTGTGAGGGAATGAAAATTTGGGGTGGGAATGAAACATGAATCAAATAAACTAACAAATTAAATTGGAAATCAAACTAACAAATTAAATTGACAGCCACTATAAATTCTACTGAGGAAGCAGAAAACAGGAAACATTAGAAGGAATTGCTCAAATGGCTGATGAGTAAGAAATTAAGTCACCAAATAAAGTGCTTACGCATCATTCGGGATTCTTGGAACAAAAGACAAAACGACGAGGATGGGATTCGAACCCATGCGTGCAGAGCACAATGGATTAGCAGTCCATCGCCTTAACCACTCGGCCACCTCGTCTCATGGGGACCTGGCATCTTTGATATCTTCCCTCATGTAGTACACTCAAACGTTTTTCTGGCAGCATTATCAAATCATTGTTTCCAGGCTTAATCCTCATAGAGTCAGGTGTCTTAATTAAATGTACATTTCACAACCACAACAAAAATGATGGATGACACTTAGAGTGGTGAAGTTACTTGGCAAATACCTTCTAACAAGTTGAACCAGTGCCTGGCACACCTTGTTAGAAGCAGGTCAATCCTGTCTTGCTGACCCTGCTCCAGCTCGCCGCCCTGCATGCCCCTAAAGACACACTCTCCGACCTTCACTTGGCCCTTCACCCTTGTATTCTGCATTCAAGGGTTTGATTTCTCTGTCTCCCAATCTAAACTTCTGGGGTTCCTGTTTTTTGAGAGGTGCCAGAAACCTGGCTCTGCGATTCCTTTTCATTTGCTTTTGTAATATGCCCAAGAGCCAGGAGACGCCTTCCTTTCTCTTTTGTTACTTGCTCTAGGACTTGGCACTGATCAGTCTGTGATAAATCAGCAACAGGTGGGAACGTGTTTTTTTAAAAAGTAGAGAAGTGCAATCGCCCTGATGGGACTCCTCTGGCTTTGGTCAGTACCGGGAAAGAAAGGAAGTGGCTTGTGTCCTAGCACAAGATTGACTCAGCCTGGCTACCACAACCACCAGGAATGGCTTGTGGGATGGGTAAACCCCTTGATGAGGAACCAGGATGCAGGGTACTAGTTGTGGTTCTTTCTAAGCCACATCACTAACTCCAACCCCCACTTGGGAAGCCGAACTGAGTAACCCCTAATGTTTCTTCCAGCTCTGACAACCTCTAACAAGACAGTCAAGTAAAGGAGAAAAATGAGGGAAATACCACACATTGTCATGAATATGAATATGTAGGTGACTCTGTTCTTGAACAATATTGCTGATTAAGTTCAAATTAAATAGGAATAAGAATAGTACTTAACATTGGTCCTTAGAAGGAAAATTTTCTCGCTGACTATATAAGCAAAATTCTGCCCTACCAATTTTGTGCAATTAAGTAGATCACCTGATCCTTTAAGTTTATTCTGAGAAAATTAACATACTGGTCAAAATAAGATAAAGAAATCGGAAGAAGCCATTTTTCTTATTAGACATTCCCACTAAGTAAGCAGTATATACACAGTACTTAAAAATTCTATTTCTCCTACATATTGAAGTCTTTATGGATAAGATGATATGATGCCTGGAGTTTGCTCTAAAATGCAGGAGAAAAAAGGATATATGTATATAAAAATGAGATTGGCAAAATATTGCTAATTCTTGCAGTTGGTGATGGATAATGAGGCTTTATTATGTCATTTTTGCTACTTTTTGTTTAAAATTTCCATAATAAAGAAGTTATACAATGTTTAACTTTGTTTCATTGCATGATTATGACAGATGTTGTCCCTGCACAGGAGGAATTAATAACATGGTCAGAGAGTATATCAGTAGATAAGCAAATACATATATAACTATGCTGACAAGAAAAGCTGAGGGAGAGGCTTAATATTCTATTTGCTGGAAATTCCTTATCGACAACCTAAAAAAAAAGGGTAAGATAAAACTACAAAATTGAGAAACGTCGCAATCCCTAGAAGCTGGGCGGGAAGTGCTCACTGGCCAGACGTCCTAAGTTTATACCACCAGGCTGAGAAGGCTGTTCGCAAAGCCCCCACGCTCTACTTGTCGCATTGAGGTGGAGGAGCACCAGTTGGTGGTGATGCCACTAAACCTGACATGCTCCACAAGGTGTGGCAGGGGCAGGGCAGGGGTGAGGGTGGTGGGGAGGGATCTCTCTGTAGGCTTACATAATTTCTGACTTGAGTCTTCAACAATCCCTTATAGCTGAGCAATAGTAATGCTGACAAACACCTCCATAGCGCAGACTCTGCCGCTCACTCTCCCAAGCCCTTTACACGGATTAATTCGTGGAATCCCAGAACCACACTTATGAGGTGGGTGCTCTTATTTTTCTGCCTGCCCAAGGTCACGTGGCAGAGTGGCCAAGCTGAGGGTTTTCCCTGGGCAATCTGTCTCCATGGCCCATGCTTGTAACTACCATGCAGTATTTCTTGAGTGCGGTGAAGTGTCTCATGCCTGTAATCCTAAAACTCTAGAATGGTCAGGAGTTTGAGAAAAGCCTGAGCAAGAGCAAAATGCCATCTCTACTAAAAATATAAAAAATTAGCCAGGCATGGTGACACAAGCCTGTAGTTCCAGCTACTTAGGAGGCTGAAGCAGGAAGATTGCTTGAGCTCAGGAGTTTGAGGTTGCTGCGAGATAGGCTGATGCCAGGCACTCTAGCCCAGGCAACAGAGCGAGACTGTCTCAAAAAAAAAAAAAAAAAAGAAAGTCTACCTCTCAATGAATTGTGGGAAGAAACAGGCCAAACACTCTCCTTCCCCTCTCTCAGATGATCATCTTTCAGCAACCTAGCTTCAGATATTTTCCGCTATTTTTGCCTCTTCCAATTTCATGCAAAATGTTCTTTCTTTGGAGTTTGTACTCAGATCTTTCAGATTTTGGATGGCATTTGCTCTTCAAAGGTAAACACTAACTAATTTTTCCCTGGCCTCCAGAGTTCTGGCAAGGCTTTTGCTTGGTTGTAGATATTCTTAAGTGTTGATATCTCCTAACTGGCTCAAAATGAGCAGGTGATTAAACAAGAATGCAGCTGGTCCATCAAAGAAAAGTGACCTCCCCATCCAAGTTGCACTGGAGCCTAAGAATTCATTTAATTAATGTTACTTACTCTTTGAATGGCTCTATTAGTAGAATTTGATTTTTTCTTATAGTGATAGAATAGCTTGTCTAACAATAGCTTGTTTTGCAATACACTTCACTGGTTGCCTAATGAAGAAATTATTTAGTAGTGAATGCTGTTTGAAAGATTGGAGAAAGGGAAAGAACAGTCTCTACCAACTGGGAGTCTCCAATGTGGCCCTTACCTGTCTCCTTTCTCTAAAAATTTACTTTCTCTAAAAATAATTCCTGTTTAATTTTATCCATGTCCTCCAAGGCTGTTATACTAGAGACAGCCAACGTGAAAATTGAACTTTAAACAACTGGGTCTCCCATTCTTTCTAACACTTTTTTCCTCTTCTCCTCTCCTTTCCGTATCAACACAAGACTACACTATAATGTCAGCCAAGGAAATTATCTGGAGTTTCTTTTTCTAGTTAGGGATCAACTGGAAAGACTTACGGTGTGTACGTGTTGAAAGAGAAAACACATAGCATGCTTCCCAGACAGATGATTTATTTCTCTCACTCATGCGCTATTATAGAGTAATAATAGTCACATTTTAAAAAATTAATAAACTTTATTTTTATAGCAATTTCAGGATCACAGCAGTTTTTAGAAGAAAACACAGAGATTTCTCACATATCCCGTTTCCACATACCCCCTGTCCCCACGTACATACAACCTCTTGCATTATCAACGTCCCCCACCAGAGTAGTACATTTGTTACCATCAATGAAGCTTCATCAACCCATCATTATCACCCAAAGTCCATAGATTACATGGGTGTTCACTCTTGGTGTTGTACATCTATGCATTTTGACAAATGCGTAATGACATGTATCTGCCATTATAGAATCATAAAGAATAGTTTCACTGTCCTAAAAATCTTCTGTGCTCCACCTATTTACCCCTTCTTCTTCCCCTAACCCCTGGCAACCCCTGATCCTTTTACTGTCTTCATGGTTTTGCCCTTTCCAGAACGTCATGTAGTTGAAATCATACGGTATTTTCATTGGCTTTTTTCACCTAGTAATATACATTTATGCTTTCTCCATGTCTTTTCATGGCTTGATACATCATTTTTTGAGCACTGAATAATATTCTATTGTCTAGTTGCACCACAGTTTATCCAGTCATCTACTGAGGTACATGTCATTTGCTTCCAAGTTTTGGCAATTATGAATAAAACTGCTATGAACATCTGTGTGCAGGTTTTTGTATGGACATAAGTTTTGAGCAGATATCAAGGAGTATGAATTGCTGGGTTGTATGGTAAGAATATGCTTAGTTTTATAAGATATTGCTAAACTGTCTTCCAAAGTGGCTGTCCAATTTTGCATTCCTACCAGCAATAAATTAGAGTTCCTGTTGCTCCACATCTTTGCCAGTATTTGATGTTAGCGGTATTCTGGATTTTGGCCATTCTAACAGATATGTCATGGTATCTCACTGTTGTTTTAACCTTTTGTGGTTTTAATTGAGCATTTTATATAATTCCATTTTCTCTCCTTTCTTAAAATATCAATTATGCTTCTTTATTTACTTTTTTTTGGTAGTTGCCCTAGAGTTTGCAATATAAATTTACAAAGAATCCAAATATATTAAAAACTTTCAAATAATATTTATATATATACATATATATAACAGTATTCCTAACTCCTCCCTTCCATCCTTGCATCATTCATTTCACTTATACATAAACATACATAATTGAATATATTACTATTATTATTTGAACAAACTATTGTTAGATCAATTAAGAATAAAAAATAAAAGTTTTTATTTTACATTCACTTACTCATTTTCTGATGTCTCATCCTTTCTTCATGTAGATCCAAGTTTCTGACCAATATTCTTTTCCTTCTCTCTGAAGAATTTCTTTTAACATTTCTTGCAAGGCAGGTCTACTGGCAACAAATTCCCTCAGTTTTTGTCTCAGAAAATCTTTTCTTTTTCACTTTTGAAAGATAACTTTGCAGGGTATATAATTCTAGTTGGATGGTACTTTTTTAATCAACACTTTAAAAACTTCACTCCCCTCCCCTCTTGCTTGCATGATTTTTGAGAAGTCAAGTGTAATTCTTATCTTTTCTCCTCTATAGGTAAAGTATTTTCCCCCTTGTGGCTTCTTTCAAGATTTTTTCTTTATCTTCGTGTCTATAAAGTTTGAATATTGTGATATTGTGATATAATAAGAAATACATATTTAATCTCTGCCCCCAGTTTGTTAGCTAATATTTGGTCTTTGACCTAGGTTCCTGACACAGAGCTCCTAAGACCTCTGTAATTTCCTGAGTGGTAGGAGCTTCTGACATAGAGCACCCAAATCCCTTGGAATTTTCTGGGTTATGGAAGCATCTTTTGTTCCAGTGAGGCACTCTGGGTGAGTTCCTGGATAGCCTCAGAATGGGGGCTGGTTGCCAGGGGAACTAAACACAGGATTAGAGGGTTGGGACATTCAGCCCTCTTCCCTACCTCAGGGGAGGGGAGGACAGTTTAGTTGATCACCAGTAGCCAATGATGTAATCAATCATGCCTACATAATAAGTCCTTCATAAAAACTCAAAAGGATGGGGTTTGAAGAGCTTCCTGAATGTTGAACATGTGACGTGCCTGGAGGGTAGTGTGCCTGGAGAGGGCGTGGAAGCTCTGTGCCCCTTCCCATGTACATCGTCATATTCATCTCTTCCATCTGGATGTTTGTTATATCCTTTATAATAAATGGGTAAACATAATTGTTTCCCTGAGTTCTGTGAGTCATCCTAGCAAATTAAACCCAAGGAATAGGGTAGTCGAACCCAATTATATAACTGGTTGATCTGAAGTATAGGTGACAATTGTACTATTTGTGTTTGATATCTGAAGTTGGGGGCAGTCTTGTGGGACTGGACCTTTAATCCATGGCATCCAATACTAACTCCAGGTAGATAGTGTCAGAATTGAATTGAATTATAGAAAACTCAGTTGGTGTACACTAGAGAATTACTTGGTGTTTGGAGAAAAATTCTCACACATCTGGCCACAGAAATGTTCTGTGTAGAATGTGAGAGTAGAGAAAAAATGTTTTTCCCCCCTTTATAAATATGATATACCTAGGAGTTTTGTTTGTTTATTTGTTTTATCATTTATTCTGCTTACTGTTCTCTGAAGTTCTGGGATTTGTAGTTTGGTGTCTGACATTAATTCTGGGAAATTTTTCAGTCATTGTTGCTTCACATATTGCTTCTTTTCCTTTCTCTTTTTGTTCTACTCAGGCCCTCAGTGGATTGTATAATGCTCACACACATTGGTGAAGGCTGATCTTCTTTACTCTGTCTAATAATTCAAATGCTAATATCTTCTGGAAACACCTTCACTGACACACCCAGAAATAATGTTTTGTCAGCTATCTGGGTATTCCTTAGCTCAGTGAAGTTGACACATACAATCAGCCATCACAGGTAGATCTGGGCATGGAGAAACAGAGAGTGGGGACACTTTGAAATCAAACTCTTCTGTTCTGATTGATTTTCTATTTTTACTATGTGCTTTCATAAAGGAAAAAATAATAAAAAGATTACTACAAACAATTCCTGAACTATATAGTCTGTAAAATGAGACTTTTTACAGATTTTTTTTAAAGTTAAAAGATCTAAAACATAAATATTCTAAAACTCTGGCACATTTTCTGCATGTATCTTCTTGCCCAAATGAAATTCCATTTCTCAATTTGTTGGAAGAGTTGAAATTGTGAGGATTTACATTGTGGAGATTCACACTTGAGTTAAGTCCCAACATAACATTTTAATGACTTTTGATATTCCCATGGTTGACATTTCTTTTAAGAAAACACTGTATTTATATGGATAGGCTGGAACCTGGAAATAAATGCCTTTAGCCTGTAAGAATACCACTGTGGAAAGAAGAGGTAAAAACTATAAAAAGAGACATCAATAATCTAAATTCCTATTTTAAGATCCTACAAAAAGGAGAAAAAAACACACAAAACAAGCAGAAGGTAGTAAGTAATAAAAATAAAAGCAAAACTCAATGAAATTGAAAACAAACAAAAAATAAATGAAGCAAAAAGTTCATTCTTTGAAAAAAATCAATAAAATAAATTCTCTAGCAAGACTGACAAAGAAAAAAGAGAGAAGACACAAATGACCAATATCAGGAATGAAACAGGGGATATCATGACAGACTCTGAAGACACCAAAGGGATAATAGGGAATACTATGAACAACTCTCTACACATAAATTTGACAATGTAGATAAAATAGACCAATTCTTTGAAAAACACAAACTACCATAACTCACCCAATATGAAATAATTTGATTATCCCTATAAATATTAAAGAAATTGCACTTATAATTTAAAGACTCGCATCATAGAAATCTTCATGTTTAGATAGTTTCACTGGAAAACCCTACCAAATACTTAAAGAAGAATTAACACTAATTCTGTACAATCTCTTCTAGAAAATAGGAGAAAACACTTCTCAATTCATTTTTTGAAGCTAATATTACCCTGATACCAAAACCAGACAAAGAAAGTACAAAAAAGAAAACTACAAACCAATATCCCACATGAATACAGACATAAAAAAATCCTTAACAAAATTTTAGTAAATAGAATCCAATAATATATAAAAAGAATTGTACATCATAGCCAAGTAGGGATTATTCTAGGGATATAAGGCTGTTTCAATGTTTAAAAATTAATCAGTGTAATTCACTACACTTATAGGACTGTTGTAGGCATCCTGCAGAGAGGCCAGATGGATCCCTCACCCAAACTTTGGTTTGGATGTTGAGATTGATAATGACACCACACACACCCACACCAACAGATTATGAAAAGGTTTACTACTCACATACTGAAACTTTCTGGGAAGAACAAGGCAAGCTCCCAAGCAGGTCCAACAATGACCAAGAAGTTAGGGAAAGGAGCCTGGCTTGGCTTTTATGATGGTTAGGTAATGGGGCCGGTTTAAAGGTTCCTGTGCTTAAGCCAGGGCTTTTGTGGTTTAAATTTCCTGCTGCTGGAAAAAGAGAGAGCATCTGGGCTTTCTTGTCAGTTTGCCTAGATGTGTGGAAGAGGGGAATAGGGAATGGCAATACTTGAAAGCTGTCAGCAGTCATATTGGAAATGGGGTCATTTATTGGAGAAGAAAAATCACATGATCCTAACAACTGATGCAGAAAAAGCATTTCACAAAGTTCGTCACACTTCAATGATATTTTCAGAAAAATAATAAATGGGAACTCCCTCAACTTGATAAAAAGTATGTACAAAAACCCTATGGCTAGGCCGGGTGCCGTGGCTTGCACCTGTAATCCTAGCACTCTGGGAGGCTGAGGCGGGTGGATCGCTCAAGGTCAGGAGTTCGAAACCAGCCTGAGCAAGAGTGAGACCTCATCTCTACTAAAAACAGAAAGAAATTAATTAGCCAACTAAAAAATATATAGAAAAAATTAGCCGGGCATGGTGGCACATGCCTGTAGTCCCAGCTACTTGTGAGGCTGAGGCAGGAGGATTGCCTGAGCCCAGGAGTTTGAGGTTGCTGTGAGCTAGGCTAATGTCAAGGCACTCACTCTAGCCTGGGCAACAAAGCGAGACTCTGTCTCAAAAAAC